>JAYKTE010411346.1:0-10553 GCA_036873565.1 Xipholeptos notoides
AGTCATTCAATTGCATTTGCTTTTAGGCTGATATACATGGGAAAAGTATGAATCTTTTTATTCCTTCCAACTAAAGCTTAAACAGTAAAACTACTGTTTTACCAACAAACTGTTTATAAAAAAATTGTTGTCACCATTAGATGACAAAAAAATGGTTGATATATGTATAGAAAAAAAAAGGACCAGACTAAAACCAAACTGACCTTGATCAATGTGGATAAAAGTAAGATGATATCTTTATATCACACCAGTAATTAGTCATGTTATTTGAACAAATATATTTCTAAAAAAACTAATGATGAATATTTCTGGAGATCAGATCATAATGAAAATAGAATGCACTAAAATTCATGCATTTATTTTTAGTTTTTTTCTTCAAAATGCTTTTGTTAATTCATCTGAAATACAAGCCTTGGTTGGGTAGCACTGAGTGTCGAAAGCTATTCCTAAAGAAATGCCGCTACAAAAGGGTGAAATGCTATAAAATATAGAATTTTCTGTTAATACCCAATCAATATATTGATCAGTTTTTAGTTTTGTTATCACTACCTTTAGTTGTGTGTATTGGTTGTGGGAGCAGCAATTCCGATTTGTTTTGGGTGTAGGTGTGTATCATCGAGCAGCTTTTATTTTTATCATCCCACGGATATATTTTCTTTGAGCAAAGAAGAGATCAGGGGAAATTAGATTTCTTTTCTCTCTATCTATTTATCTGTGGATTTAATCATCACATGTACACTAATGTACGTGTGTCTAACTTAAGTGCATGTTCAAGTGCTTGTATACTTCAAATGTGTCTTGGTATGAAAATAAACTGACCTGTAAAGCAACCTTAGTTGATTTTCTACCTATATTTACATGTGTATAGAGATAGGGAGAGAATGATAGTAATATGAATAGATACAGAAGTTAACTTATATTACCTATACGATACAATGGTGACATAAAATGAACTAATCTTATTATATATAGTATATTAAAAAACTTCAAGCCTGATGTTAAGACTCTTATTAAAAAATTGGGAAATTAAAGAAATAATTGTGTATGTTCTTTTCAGTCAAACTTGTGTAAATATAAAATGTGCTGCATAAACTATCCACCCGTTGCTTTCATTATTCCCAAGTAATTCTCAGGGAAAATTGACTTAACAAAAAATATTTTTTTTAGAGGGTTTAAAGGTTTGACAAGAAATTTCTTGAGCCTAAATAATACCAAGAAAGAGCTGAAAGTCATGACTACCAAAACATTAGAAATATAATAACAATGAAAATAGAAATCTAAATCATTCAAATAATGATAATAAATCCCATCTTACTAATTCAGATATTCTTTTATTTAATTTTAAATTCACTATCATTTTAAGAAGCATTAGTATATTTTAATTTTTCCCTTTATCTCAATCAGATGGACATGCTAATGTAAATGATTACCTAACCAGAGAGATCAATAATCTTTTTTAATGGCAATTGATATCCTTTAGATATTGCAATAAATGAAATTTAAAATGATACATTTATTTTTAAAAATCATTCTAGACAATATTATTTTTCAAATTAGTTAAAAAAAAAAATGAAAATTGTATTTTGACTTAGAAAATTAAGGTTCCTTCACTTATTTCAAGTGTCATTCTTTAATGGTTGATCATTGTTATGATTCAGTGTATCTGAACATACACTCTTGTTAATCAATTGGCTTTTATAGTTTATAACCCTCAGGGTTTTTTGTGAAAAATCTTTAATTGGTTTGACTCAAAAATTTGAGATTAAAAACAAGATACATTTCAAAACTACTTTTCAAAGCAACAAATCATTTTTGGCGATTATCTGGGGTCGAATGAACCATGAAAAATTTATGTAATTTGAAAAACAGAACCCTTTTCCATTTTTCCTCATATTTAAATATTTAACTTTTTATGAATTGAAAAAACTTTGAACACTCTTGGAACTATGAATATGACAAGAAAGATGAGAATAGAAATTCACAAAGTTTGAATAATAATAAAGGAAACAACATATTCACATAAGAAGAAATTGATTAGAATTGACAAATCCTAAATCACCTAGTAGAAAGATAAGAATAAATATAAACATTCTTATAAATTTTGGCTTAAAAGTTTGGACAAAAATGTCCTTATCAACTAATAAATCTTTAGTCAATAATGTCTTGACTAGTTATAAATTATTTTCTCAGGGTCTGCTTATGAATATATTTATATACAAAGAATATCAAATAAATTAATAAGAGAATATTTTCTTTTGTTGATTTAGATTTCTTTTTATAATCCAAACGAAATCTTCTTGAATATGAAATAATATTGATTTATTGATCCCCTCTCTCATGGTGTTCTTTCCTCCCTACTTTAATTGTCAGTAGGAAAATAATTCTCTAACAGTTCTATAAATTCAGTAGATTTTAGATTTTAACCCAATTCATTTTTAAGATAGTGAAGTAATTTATGAAAAGATATGCTAAACCTACTGTTATTGCCCAACAATTTTCTGTATGTGTTGAATGCATAACATCCAATAATATAATTGATGCATTAGGTTGTCCCAAAAATTTGAGGATGCGTGTCAAAAATTATTTGATTCAAAGCCAGCTGAATAGTATTTGCACCAGATCTGATAGCTTGTAGATTGATGGTAGAAATGATGGTCTTTATTTTGAGGAATAATTTTTGTTGTTTTTGTTATTTCTTTGCGAGTAAAATTTCAAAGTGTTTACAAACTTAAGGGACAACCTAATATAAGCATATATCTCAGGAAACATTTTAAAGAATGACAAAGGAATTTAGTATAAACAAAGATATGAAATATGAGTCTATACATCTTATGGTTGAATATATTGGTATAGATGTATGGATATTTTAATAATATTCACTTTTAAACAACTTCTTTTTTTCTTAGTCAAATGAATAGTCAGGAATAACGAAACAATAAAACTTTGTATGTTAATGTAACCAGGTTAATTATCAAGATTGGATTATATCAAAACTTTGTGCACAGCTTATTTTTGCTGAGCATTAGTGTTGTGCTACACTTCAGCTGCTTAGCCTTTTTTACTGGGTTTGGTGTACCATATTGTATCTCCCAACTGCTGATATCAAAATATTAGGCTATCAAGGATGGATAGATATTTTACAAGCATTGTTCAAAAAAGTAATGACACCTATTTTTTAAAGTTATTTTTTAGAAGTTGAAGAACTATGAAGACTAAAATGGTACCATTAAAACAAACAACCTTTTGTGCCCATTTTTTGTACATAGTCACATCTGTGCTCAATGTACTTTTGCCAGTGATGAACGAGCCGGTCCATTTTCATGTTCAGAGTGTACTTTGTCATTCACATTTCTGTTGCCACTCTGAAATTGACAAACCCATTTCCCAACTGTGCTGCATCAGCTTTGTAAATGTTCAATAAGTTCCAGTGAATGTTGATCAGTTCAATTTTTTCTGCATGGAAGAATTCAATAACGCATCTCTGCTACTGATGTACTTCCATGACAGGAATTGCTTTCTCAGAGTCTCGTATCGTCAATATCTGCAACAGGGAGCTGAAACTTTTAGGTCATGACTGCATAAACTAAGTTATCATAACAGTGTAATTTGCAATCCTCTAGGATTCATTTATCTCGAATATAAGAATAGGATGTATTATTTTTGGAATTACCTTTGTATAACATTGTCTTCTAAACTAAGCACTTGGTAGAGTGTAGAGCTCAATAGGGTAATTATGTAACCTTTGTTTATTACATTCTGAACACCCATTCACCTAAATTATCCTGGGGTTTTTGCATAACTCTGCAGGTGCTACGTAGACCAGTTTATCTATAGACTTTAATTTCAATGGCATTTTTTGTGGCTACCTGATGTAAAGGGATTTTTAGAGACAATTAAGGGGAAAGTGTTTAGATTTTTTGCAGTAAACAAGCTATAGTTGATATAGTTCTTGTCATTCTTAAATGTCAACTTTGAAGATTCCAAAAGTAATCTTATCATATTCATATATTTTGAATGAATTATTGTTTACATATTTAGCTTATCATTTAGTAACTTTAGTAATCATTTACCCCGTCAAGCAAAGAAACACAGTTGACACAAGGTCATATTTATGTGCTCTATGGAAAATTACCCTGACATTTTAGCAATCAATCTTAAAACTGTTGTTTTTCTCTTTTTCAAAGTTTGTTTTGATGTAAAAATTGCCATATGTTGCTTCTGCCTGAGATTTGACATTAGTGTTATCCCTTACAAAGATGAGTTAGTTGGCTAAAATGTGAATAGGAGCTTGTGTATTATTTTTTGAATAATTTTTAAATAATTGGGAATTTATATCATATTGGCACCAATGTTAGTCTGTAATTTCAATTTGATTTTTCTTTAAAGGATCTCATTACAAATCCAAAAATCATCTCCATGTTATATATTATTGCATCAAGTCATTTTATATTAAGGACAATTTAATATAAGAAAAATCTATACCAATTAGTAAAACTCTTTGTACCTTTATATCCAATCTTTTGACACATTTCCAATTTGATTGAGGTAATGAGTAAATGAAGTAGATATAGATTTTTTTACTTAATGAGTAATAAATGAACACATCTAATTATCATCATACGAAATTCATTCTGTTATGAGTTTATAAAATTTCTTTTTGAACTGAGAGAATTTCTTGACAATTCTCTTTCCTAAGAAAAACTAATATTTTTGTTTCAATACTTGACATTGTGTTTCCACACACATACACACACACGCACACACACACATACACACACTTGTGTTTGTGTGTGTGCTGTGCTGGCCAGTTTTTCATATTTTGAAATAAAGATTCCATTTTTGCTTGATATGAAGAATAAACAAAAGCTATTTCATATTCATACTTTCAGGAAGAAGGTTTGTCATTCAAAACAGATTATGTTTATGGTTTTACAATAGGTTTTCCTTTTTATCCCATGAACCATTTTCTTAACAACAAAAGTCTTTAACAAAAAATAGAAAAATTTCACTTGCTATTTCTGTTAACATGGTAACAAAGAAAATATCGTTGTTTGGATTGAGTGAGTTCCTTAGCAGAAGAACTTGGACCAAAGATCAACAATGCCTTGAAATGTCAACCAGACAAAGTAAACTACAAAACAAAGTTTGTAATATTTATAAAACAGAAAACAAAATGTTCATCTCTGTGAAGAATGTGTCAAAACAGCTTTTGCTTTCTCTCCTTAGTTAGAAGTTTTTCTGAAAAAAAATGATGCATAAATATTTCATTTAGAAGAAAACAGAAAACTATAGTTACTGTTTGTGTTAAAATATACTTTGTATGTGTGTGTGTTTTTATATGTACAGTGTATCACAAAAGTGATTATTTTGAGGGGAAAATAAATTAACTGTATTATATAAGCGGCACACAGACTACTTATCATTATGTAAAAAATATCTATTTTTTACTATTTTAGGCTATAAATTTATAAAAATGTGATTGACATTTCGTTGCACTTTTTTATATATTATTAGAATAATTCCCATCTATTAAAAAAATTTTCATCTCAACAAAAACTAACTGATCTTTTTGAAAAACAAAACGTCTCTATGGATATATAGTTCTTCTACAATTCTCGACTTATAAGTCTGGCATTTTTATAAAGTTCGAGTAGTTAAGTCCAGAAATTTGGTGAAAACTGATGAAAATGGAAATGATTGAAATGATTATTGGTTCTTCATGCAAGTAAGAGTAAGGCCTGTGACTTCTACACAGTCTGGGGTACATAACATTGGTCTAATTTCAGCCCATTTTGTCAACATATCCCAAATTCAATCACTGCTTCTGTTTCTGGTGGTCATGATTCATCTAGTGTGTCTGTCTGACTGTGTATTGTATATGTATGTGAATGCTTCTATGTGTATATGAATGTAAATGGGAATACACACATACACATACATGTTGTTAAGGCAGAGTTTGTTTTTATGATGAAAAATGAAACACACAGTCCTTCTTTTTGGTCAATAAAATATCTTCATAGTTTATTCTCTTGAAATATTTGTCATTGTTGAGGAGAGTTAAGCTTTTAGCTAATTATTCTTGGGTCAACCACCACCCATCTCTCCGACCCAGTTTTCCTGAGGCATGGTCACAATCTGAACAAAGGCTGGCCCAGATGACAACTGGCTTTATTTCCCCAAAATCTAATCTTTGAATAATAAATTATTAAATCATTAATTATTAAGAAAGCAATTTGAAATTAAAAATAATTCAATTCCAATCATTTTTGCCAATATTTGTAAAATCAATTATTTCAATAAAATTCTTCCTAAATACACAAATTTAATTTTTGGGCTCACAAAATATTGCTCTTTACAAACAACCCAAAATACTTGCTTGAAACATTTAACTCTCAAAAGAATCAATCAAAACAACTCGAATGACCTATATTTTCTATACAGCTAATTTTGCTTTTAATTCTGACTGAATTTCAATTCTGACCTTGACTTCTTTTTTAGAGTCAAAACTTTGAATTTAATTGTGATTAAATTGCAATTAAATGGCAAAAATATCTAACATAGTGATGTATCCTAAAATAGGGAAGTCCAAAACAGAAACAAATGGGTTTGGTAAAGAATAATTTGAGGCTGAAAATATTGTATCTCAATAGGCACTTTTACTTGTGTTAACAAACATATGATTTGATGATTGTTTTCATCTTTTCATTGTTCCTAGGTATTTGTCCAGACAAAGATAAGGCTTGTAGTCTTTGTTTTGTTTTTATTTTAGAATTTAAACAATCCTTTTTTTTATCCTTACACATTTTTCCTGAAACTAGATGTATCCAAATTTCTCAGTTTAATAGTGAAATTGTCACATGTTTTTTTCTTTAATTTCTTTATATATTTATCTATTTTAAAAATACCTTTTCTTCTTTAGCCTTTAATGTCATCTACATTCAGCCCCTATTAATTTGATATCTGTTCTTCTTCGAACTTTAATGTCATTTACATTTGACCCTACAAACTTGATACCTGTTCCTCTTTTCATGACAAAGTAATTTTAACTTTCACACTATTTTAAAATAATAAGTAGCAGTAAAGTGTTTTATATTAAAAAAAGAGTGAACAATTAATATGGCAGTTGAATGTTTTTGTCTAACCACACACATAGAAATGTTTATATTTGTTTAACATCATTATTAAGTGTATGCAAAACTTACTTGCACTTTTTTTTTCAACTGAACACAATTTACATTTTGAAATTATTTTGTATTTTTGTTCAAATGTTGTTGAACTCTGTGAATTAAGGTTTAATCTAGATTTGGTTGTCAAAGTGAAAATGGTAATGTTTGAATACTTTACAAAATTCATATCTGGAGAGAAACATAATTTCAAATCAAGTTTAACAATATAGAAAATGGATTCTATCTATCATATTAAAACAGTATTCAAGAGTATTGCATATTGACCCATGATGATGATTGTCAGCTGAAGGCTATCACTTCATTTGCTTTAACTACATAAACATACTCACACACAGTTGGTTATCTCTGAAAAAAAGAATATAATTTAACCAATATGACAAATCTAATTTATGGATGATTTTGGAGATTTTGATGAAGTGTTTTAATAATCATTTAAAAGGCATTGTTACACACATGTGAAAAGACCATGAATTTCAAATTATTTGTATTAGTTGATAAGTTCTTATAAAATGAAAACATATTGTAAAAGTAAAGAAATACACTGCATTCCAAGTAAAATAATTTTTGTTGAAAATTTTGAATTGGGAAAAATACTTCATTTGTAGAAGGTAACGAATTGAAACATTGAGGATCCAACTTTAAAATTGTGTTAAATGCAAGGAGTAAGTAGTTATAAAATTTAAGTGAAATTTAGTAAAGTTAAAGTGAGAATTGATTTATTTAATAAAAAATCTTAAGCAGTATCAAAAAATTCTGCACAATTATTTACAAAACAGTTTACTAAGATGTGGCAAAAATTGTGATTGTCACCGTGTTGGATTGTGTATTTGTTGAACTGCTTTTCTGTTCAGGCGGATTGTTTTTTGATGCATCAAATTTATTTATCTATTTGACATTGGTTGTTCAGTTTCCAATCTGGTAGATATTCTAATAAGCTCAGAAGCCTAGACGTCATTTAACATCAAGCAATTTACTAATCAAAATTTCTCTTTTCAGTAGAACCCAGATTCATACGCAGATTAGATAAAATGCTGATTAAACTTGTTTTGTAAAAATAAAGAGAATGTTAAAAATAGAAATAAAAATTTAAAAAATAGTGCAGTATGAAAAGAAAGAGAAGATGGAAAGGAAAAATAGTGAAACTAATGGGAAAAGAACAAAAAAAGACAAATTAAAAAAAAAGACTAGATAAGATGGAAAGAAGACAATAGTAAGGAAAAAGTGAAAAAAAGATAAATATGAGAAGGAAAATTGTTAGAACGACAATAATGAATAATTTTATTGGTGATATATTGGGATAGATATTGTGCTTTTGATTAGTTCATGAAAGCAAGATTTGGCTCAGATTATGCCAACTGCAATTAGGTCAAAATGTTAAATTTATTAGTATATCAATATTTGAATGCATTTTAGTTAAGTGTTAAATTTCATGATCATGCTAATTTTTATAAAAATTAATTTATCAGAGTAATTATATTTAGAAAAAGATTTTTCGAATTTGATCACATGTTACTTAGAAACTCTTATATCTATTCCAGTTTGATCTGTTGTCTTTTGTTTGTTTTGTTTTACAGCATATCAACCTTTTTAGGTCATTTAATGCTGAAATGAACAATCAATTTTTGAAAAATGTTCATTTTGTCCACACATAATTTTTTGAATAACATATCTAATATCTAATCCATAGCTGGAGGGAATGTGGGGAAGGGTATTAGTCCAATTATGAACGCAAATTGAACAGATGGGATTTGAACTCATGTATTATGATTCCGAAATCCAACTGCCTACCCACTGTCCCAAGTGGAGTTCCCCTTATAAAAGACAGATCACTTTACAAATATTTAAACAAAATTTATAAAATTAATTAGCAACATGCTAATAATTTATATTGAAAACACATTACTAAGAAATTATTGATTTAATACATGAGCATTACCCGACTATCACTACTGGTTGAAAAGTTCTTCAAGATTTCAAAATGAGAAAAGTACCTTATTTATGTATGGTGTGCATTTTTATCTGAATTGATAGACAAGTATGCAACTTCTACTTAGAACCTTAATATCTGATATATTTTCCATGGAATTATACTTGAGGTATACAATAAATACTTGGTTTCAAATACTTCACCATGTACACTAAATTTCAAGGAATGTTTTTGTGTTTACCCTGTAGTTCTATCTATTCAGGCTAGATTAATTATAACTAATTATCTTGTATTTATCAGAACTTTTTAGATGAAATTTAACATAGATATAAACATTCAGTTTTCAACTTTCTATGTGATTGACTATCTGAAGGTTTTTTGTTTAATCTTGATATAGGTCAAATAACTAATAATATTCAACATAGCATTTGTGTTTGATCATGGTTAATAGAACGAAAAAAATTCCTTATTTTATAAAAGGGTTTGTTAAAATTTCCATGAAGATTCATTCCTATTTTATTATGAAGTTTTTATAGTTTGAATAGAAGGCTCCCAAATATGTGTACTGGACTGACACAACTTGTAGATATGTTTTTCTCTGTATACCATCCAAAGATGGATCTATAGATGGATGGGCAGAAAAATAGATGCAAAGACTGACTAAAAAATTAAAAGAAAGATTGTATGTAGACTATAAGAGAAAATGAATTAATCAAAATGTTTAAAAAGGATAGAGATAGATATTTAAAAACAAAGTAATAGTTTTTCAAATAAAAAAACCCCAAAGAATTTCTGTCATAAAAACTTGCAATAATATAATGTTTTTTTTGTGTCTCTCTCCTCATTTTTATTTAAAAAGAGACACACAATAAGTAAACAAGCACATCTGAATTTCCTTTTAATCACAGGTATGCAATATTCTATCCATCAGGTAAAAAATTATAAGATTACAAAATAGTGGTAGAAGTATGATCAAAGCTAACATTTTGCTTTTTGGTTTTTAACTATGTTCTGCTCTTAAAGAAACATCGATTGAATAAAAATTCAAATGAACACTTCTATTTAGCTGCTAAGTCTATTACCAATATCTAACTTCAATATTCTAGGTGAGCAAAATACCTTTCTTTGATTGCCTACCTTTAATGATATAAAATTCATCCTTGCCAAGAAGTTTTTATTTCAGTTTAAACCTTATTTATTATTGCATTTGAAATTATTTCTAGGATTTTTATTATTTTTTATATAAATCTTTAGATAGATATAAACATTTATTTAGGTGCTTGATATACAATTTACAGAGTAGTTATACAATTAGGCATCAAGTTTTTTCCAAGATTATAATGCTTTTTCATAAAAATGTAAAATTACCTGCAGAATCAGACTTGGCAAAATTAGGACTACTTACACCCCCAATAAATTGGAATCGGCTGTTGGGCAAC
>JAYKTE010411457.1:0-10550 GCA_036873565.1 Xipholeptos notoides
GAGAGAGAAAGGATGGTAAAGGGGAGAGAGAGACGAAGACATATACAGAGAGAAGAGAGAGGACAGAGAGAGAGAGGGGGGGGGGCAAGGTAGAGAGAGAGAGAGGGGGCAAGGTAGAGAGAAAGAGTTCAAGAGAGAGAGAGAGAGAGGGAGAGAGAGAGAGAAAGAGAAAGAGAGTGAGATATTTTTTGGTGGTGGGATTTTCATTTTTTTTTTTTAGGTCGGGGGACATTCTCTTAAAAATGATATTTTAGTCATTTCATAAATATGTCGGACAGTTGGGCACAACATAAGCTATACATACGGTGATCCACGCGGATATTCACGAACGAAAACATACAGAGAAAAATACAGATAGAAATCCCACACACGTGCGCACGGGCGCGAGCATATGTCCTCCCAGAGAGACAGACCGACAGAGACTAATCCCCCTGGTAAAGGTATGAATCTTCACATTCCCTTCAGCTATGGATTAATAGGTGCATACTATGTTAGGTAGGAATTTGAGGAGGGTGAAAAAAAAAGACATAGGGCTGAAAGAGGGTCAATTACAGGGTGGAGCAACGACTTAATGAACAAAAACCCATCTCTCTTTTCATGGAAACTATGTCAGTTACTTTAATGATCGATGCCCCTCCTCTTCCCCTTCTACTATTCCTCATCAGAACCGTCATTTCCACACACCCTCATGATGATACCTCCTCATCCTCGTAGTCTTCGTGATCATCATGATAATCACTAGGGCTGTGACTATATATATGATTTTATTAAAGAATATTCTTGTCACAGCCTAACTTGTTACTTGACTATTTTGCAATTTTGCCATTTCTTTTAATTCTGTAGTTATTACTAATAACTACAAAGGAAATTGGAAAATTGAAAAATAGTCAAGTCTGTGGCAAGAATATTTTTCAACAAAATCATAATTTCATCACTGTCTGAACCTCCAGTGCAGTAAACACCACATAATTATCAACATGATCATCATAATCATTATTATCATTATAACTATGATGTTAACATCATAGTAATTGTCCTAATCCTCAGCATCAGCATCAGCATCATCGTTAGCATCAACATCCTCCTCCTCCTTCTCCTCATCATCATCATTGTAGCAATCAACATCGAAGTTATCATTGTAGTAATTATCACCATCATCATTACGATCACAGTAACCACCATCATAATATCATTATTAGTCATAACCAATTATTATTATATATATTACCACCGTAACTACTACCACTATTACTGCGCCAACTACAACCACTATCATCAAATTTCTGGTCGTCAATATCATCACTAAAACCTCACCATTACAGTAATTATTATAATCATGATTGTTATTTTTGTTTGTTTGTGTTTTTACGGCATATCAACCATTTTAGGTCATTTAATGCCGAGAACAATCATTTTTGGTAAACGTTACATTTTGTACACACGGTTTTTTTAATGACACAAATTGCACTATTTGACCCATAGCTGGATGGAATGTGGGGATTCTTACCTTTCCCAACGGTATTAGTACGAATATGAATGCAAACGGAGCAATTGGGATTCGAACTTGCGTACTACGATTCTGAGGTCCGACTGCCTACTGATTGGCCAAAATCGACATGATTGTTAGACATTTTTAACTTTTTGCCTTTAAAGATGATTCTTTCCCGGCTCCCTAACTAATAAATAGCCAGAAGAAATGGAGAGTTAATATTAATGAATGCTGATTGGAAAGTGCATGTATACACCTGGACTTTAGAAGCAATTAAACCCTATCCAAATAAATACTAGAAAAATGAATTGGAAAAATGGTAGTACAGAATTGATTTAATTATAGGACAGTTCATGCAATAATCTACCAAACTTGGTGGTGAATGTCTCATCATTAAATTATTTTAAATTAAGATGAGTGAATAAAGAAAATACTACGTATTCATAATTGAATACTACGTATTCATAATTGAATACTACGTATTCATGATTGAAAACGAATATCCTAAACGTATCTAAATTTGAATATGGTGTCCATAATCAGTTCAAGAATTCATTTGATGAAATACAAAGAACAGCTGACAGACTTCTCTCTTAATCACTATCTACCTATTTAGCTGACAGACTTCTCTCCCTCACTATCTACCTATTTATCAATCTATCCATCTAAATAAGAATAAATATTTATATATATATCTATATAGGTGTTTATAATTAAGTATATTTGTATATATATATATATATATATATAAAAGCGTGTATGTGTTCATGTATAAGTAAATATATCTATGTGTATGCGTATTAATATATGTATTCTTATTTATATGAATGTGTATATGCACATATATAAACGGTGTTCCAATATCTTGGACAAAAGTTAAAACATGTATCACATTAAAGATATATTATACACACACACGCTTACACACACGCACGCATACACACACACATATTTATACATACATGTATATAAATACTTTTAAAATAATTTATATATATATATATATTTAATGCGATACACACACGCACACACACATACATTGTTTTTCTTAATGTGACAAATATATTAACTTCTGTCCAAGTTATTAGAACGACCTATATATGAAATTGAAAGATGGGGAGTATTTTAACTCAATTTTGAAATAAATACACGAGTCACTAAAATTGAAATCAAAACTATGCGTTGTTCTTTTATTCATTTTAAGGGTTGTCTAATAGTTACTCATCGGTGGGGACTCGATGACACAATTTTTCCACCTTAATAGGAGCTTTACAACAGACAGCCAGCCAACCTCTATTCACTTTTATTCATTTGTTTATTTATTTCTATCGGCGGCGTATCTTTATTTTGATGGGGGTGGGAGATGGGAAGGCCGTCAGAGATGGTAACTTTTAGACGATTTTTTTTTATTATAAAAAGTAAAACAAAAAAATTTAAAAAGGCAAATAAAAACGAAACAAAACAAAAATGAACAATTGAATGTCGATATTTCAAGAAAGGAAAAGAAGAAAAAAAGAAAAAAGAAAAGAGACAAAACAAAACAAAACACACCAGCCAAAAAAAGAAAAAAAAAAGAAAAAATGTTGGTTGGGGAGGGAAATGTTCGTAATTCTAGGCATTACAATATGATATGTACTTGGTCGAGCTACAAACCAAGTAAGGCACAAGACCATGTTTATGTGCTCATTATATCCCTGGGCTTTTGTAATCAGTGTTGCCTAGATGAGTCACTCACTCGAATTAACGAGCCTCATCTGCCCGAGACAACTGGAAGTGAATGCAATGACTGGGATTTGAACTTGTGGAATACATATCCAAAAACCAAGCTTTTACCACAGCTTCAACCTTGCTTCCCAATAAGGCATTACAATATGCAAATTAAAGAATAAAGAGAGAAGGACATGAATAGATAGATAGATAGATAGATGGATTAATAGATAGATGAATAAACACATAGAGAAAGAGGGGGGAAAAGAGAAAAGGCAGGATAAAAAGAGAGAGAGGAAGAAAGAGCAAAAAGGAAGTGGGCAAGAGAAATGACACTGCAATAAAAGATTGATGGATTTAACATGACAAAACAGAAGGTCAACAATTCCAAATACGACAAGGGCATTCGGTTAAATCCGCTTCAGAAATGAGATGCAAATATAGGCATTTACGCAAGAACTGTAACGATTGTGCTGTGATCAAACACACAGACAAACGTGTTTTACTAGATAAATAAATGAAATGATTCGTAGATGAAAGAATAAGATAGATAAGTAGATATGTAGATAGAAATAGAGAAAGGTAGATAGATAGACAGAGATATATATAGATAGATAGATAGATAGATAGAGAGAGAGAGAGAGAGAGAGAGAGAGAGAGAGAGAGAGAGAGATGAATTGACAGACATATAGATAGATGGATAGTTTGCTAGAGGAATAGACGAACGTGTTTTAATAGATAAATAGATGAAATGATTTGTAGATAAAAGAATAAGATAGATAGGTAGATATATAGATAGAAATAAAGAAAGATAGGTAGATAGAGAGATAGATAAATAGAGAGAGAGAGAAAGAGAGATAGACAAATGAATTGACAGGCATATAGATAGATGGATAGATTGCTAGAGGAACAGACGAACTTGTTTTGCTAGATAAATAGATGGATAGATGAAATGATTCGTATATAAAAGAATAAGATAGATAGGTAAATAAATGGGAAGAGAAAGACAGAGAAAAAGAGAGATAGACAAATGAATTGACAGTCATATAGATAGATGGATAGAATGGTAGAGGGACAGAAAAATAGATAGATAGATAGATAGATAGATAGATTGATTGATTGACTAATTGATGGATAGGTAAATGGATATCAAGACAAATTGATAGCTAGATAGATAATTTCATTAGAAAAGATAGATAGATGAATAGTTAGATTGATAGATATATACACACACGCACGCGCAAACACACACACACACATATGCACACACGTATATATCTATCATAATACCGAATGTACTTTCTGTCCGTATTCTAATCAATTATTATACTCCCATGACTTCTAATACTGCTTTACATTAAAGGTCCCCTTTGCCCCGTATCATGGATACTCACTGGCATAGGAAGCCTCTGTAAGGCCATCATCTGATCTGTCGTCGGCGCTGAGCGAGCTATCCGGGTCTCCGTTCCTCTTCATCTGTCTAAAGTAAGGGCTCCACCTCTGCCGCCCGGCATCTTTCTTCAACCGCTTTTCCTTCGCTCGTCGGTTCTGAAACCAGACCTGAACCACTCTCATGTCAAGTCCGGTTTCAACACTCAGCTGTTCCCGGACATGACGGGCCGGCTTGGGACTCTCGTTATATGCTCGTTTTAAGGCCTCCAGCTGTTTGGCTGTTATAGTTGTCCTTGGTCGCTTGTTTCCGCCGTCCAAGTCATATTCTGAATAATAGTAATAATAACAACAATAATAATAATTATAGTAACAATAATAAAAAATAATAAATAACAGTAATACGAAAATTATAATAAAAATAATAATAAAAAATAATAATAATAAAAACCCAAGATAAATGTGCACCCTCCAGTTTTTGACTGGAATGATTTCAAGTCTGCTGGAACTCAGAGATGACTTTTTGTCACTCTGACTGCAATAAAAAACAGTGGTTACCGGGTACACAAGTGCCTGGTGATTAGTGTCAAATTCCAAATAATAATGGCAATCATAATCATAATCATAATAATGAAATTTGAAAAGATGCATATATTTTTCCGACTGTGGTCCACATCATTATTCATATAGTCTATAGACTTAACACCCCTACCTGCTCATAGTTAACAGATTAAGAGCACTCTACTGCAGTGGTTGAATAAATGATTAAGTTAGAAGCTATGCGAAAAACTCCTGATTACGACGTAAAGATTTCAGAATACGATTAGCTGACGAAGACTGAAGAGTCCATCGGTTGAAACGATGTGAAGGACACAATAACAAGGACGAGGACAATAGTCATAAAAATACATGTTCAAATTATCAAGTTTCATCTCAAAGATTATCGAAAAACAATGAAAAAGATACATTATCAATTAGGTGATAAAACTTATGCACAGAGTGAGACACGGAGATTTCCCACTTTTTGAATTAATATAGAAATATCCTTAACAGCCCTGGCAAATTTTATACAGAATTGAGGAATTTATCTATCGATAACGAAGAGATAGTTTTACTTTCAAAGATTCTGATGTTTTAAATTGAAATGCCTAATTTTAAGCGAACATACAATACTGTATTTCCATAAAAGTACTAAATGGATGGCATTGACTGAAAGAGGGTGGGCTAATTATTTACTATCAAAGACTGTAATGTTTTAAATTTAAATGTCTAATTTTAGGCGAACATACAGTACTGTATTTCCCCCCAAAAAGTGTTTTTTATTATTTCACTATTTTTTCCGTAATTATTTGAAAGTAAAAAATTATTTTAGTATGCTGCAGTTATATTGACAACAATCTAATTTTTCAGGTTTGACCCCTTAGCAACTATTTTTCACGGCTCAAAATCAAAACAAATCTGTTCAACAGGTCTGAATATTCCATGGAAAATTTACAAGTCTCTAGACTATAAATTGGCGAAATATTCAGTAGAGACAGTTCTTTCGATAAAGAGATAGACAGACAGACAAGGCCATTTGCTGTTTGGCTCCTATAGACAAAAATGCTGCAGATCCTTGCTTTAAGTCTTAGATATAAGTTTATCAAGTATTGGTATTCTAACCAGGAAAAACATAACCTAGTAAGGAGGACCAAGAACAAACTAAAAAATCAAATAAACAAAGCATATCACATGTTGATACGCAGTCTCACGTTTTTCTATAACTACACAGATATGTAAACTGATGTGTTAGTTTTTACTGCTGGATTTTTATCTATATATGTACATCTGCTTGCTTGTTTGTACACACGTATTTGCAATCATGTGTTCTTATATGAGGGTACATTTGCGTGCAATTGCAAGTGTGCGTGAGAAGCTAGAGTAGAACTGGAGCAAATGTCTGTTTGCCTGTACGTTGGTATGCCATTGTTTTTCTCTCAAGCTCATATTCACCACCCATACGCCCCACAAAAATATTGTGTTTTTATTTTTTTTTGTATGAGTAGATACTCAATTCAACTCCACCTTTTTCACCGCCCTGCTTTTCTTATTTTTTATATCACCCAAACCCTTACCCGAGATTCATTGTATGCTGCAGACTCACTTTCTTTGGCTTAGCGTGTCATGTCGTGTTTCTCTTTTGTGGGAACAGTTCTAGTCATTTCTTATGAATCCACTGCCATTAAATTCTTAGTAACTATTATCACGCCTCCCCTTCTCCATCTTTTAATAATGCTCTCTTTTTCCCTCCTATTATTTTCTCTCTCTTTTTTTTTTTACTTTCTTGCTCTGGTTACCCTCCCATTATTTTCATGGTTGTTACCCAAACTCATTCATTCTGTTTTAATTTCATTATTATTATTATTATCATCATTATTATTATTATTATTATTATTATTATTATTATTATTATTATTATTATTATTATTATTATTATTATTATTATTATTTGACTCTCCTTTTTTTCCTTTTATTTGGTAGTTTTTATTCTTTTCTGTCCATATTTCTTTTAGATTAATCTTTCGTTTCTCTTGTTCGGCATTCTGCTTTCACTTTCACTTTCACTTTTATAAATATTTCTATTTGTTGCTCTTTTATCTTCTTTCTTTCTTTTTTTTAAAATGTCTCCTATTTATTCACGTTGATTGTCTCTAGTCATATCTTCACGGCCTTTTTTTTTTAAATTTTTCTTTTCTTTTTACAACTTATAACTAGAATTTTATTATATTTTGTTTTTAATTTTTTTTATTCTGGCATACTTTATTTAGATTTATATTATTTCACCGTTTTTTAATTTTTTTCTTTAAAAATTTTTTCAAACAGTGAAGTGATCTGATTCCATTTAAAACTCTCTGTCTTGTCTTTGCCAGACGTTCAGGAAATTCTATTCACTGAAAATACATGTTACACATAGAGTACTATACGTTTGCATCTGTCAACACAATGGAGAAAACGGCGTCTGTATAATAATAATATTAATAATAACAATAATAATAATAATAATAATAATGATGATGATAATAATAATAATAATAATAGAAATGCAGCACCATACAGTCTTTGAATGGAATTGAATGGTACATACTGAACCCTTAAGAGGAGATTTGTTACCACTCTGACTACACCGATGGTCCCTGAAAGTGTGCAAGTGATGTGAAAACTAAAATAATAGTATTAATGTTTTTTAGTAGTATTAAAATAATGTTTATAATAATTAAGATAGGTAAGGATGTATCAATAATTAAGATAGACAAGGATGTATTCCTGATAATATAGATCAGAGTAATTTTTAAAACACCTGTTATTTCTGCCCTACCCTGTACAAATGCATAAAATGACCCTTTATAGAAAAAAAGACAAAATTTAATATCTTTTTACAACTCGACAGCAACAATGTTAATTATACAAAAACCTACATTGAATAAATCTTTGATTTGAACAGAAATAATTTAATTGTATAAAGATGTTGTAGGAGTTATTAGAGACCCCAGTAAAGATACATTGAATAAGTGCGACCTTTTTTAGGGCTGATTGGTAGGGATAGTGGTTAAATACATAAGCTTTGGCGTCGTTTTATTCGATTTAAAATTTCAGTCGAATCTTTTATTTGAAATGAATTTTAAATATATATTGTAAAAAGTGGAGGAAAGTACAGCATTAATACGTAGATAATTGCATGGGTGGCGTGGCAGTAGAACAAATTAAATAAAGTAGGCTAAATAATGTATCCGTAGATAAATAACGAAAATGACGCAAAAATATGCCATACTGAATATTGTCGACTTTGACAATAAGAAAGTAATAATTGGAGAACATTGAAAAAAAATGAAGAATGAATAGAAAAAGTAGAACAATATTTAAAAAAACGTCTTCTAGGTATAAAAAGCAATTTCAATTTTGAAAGAATTATATAGGCTGTAGCAAAAGTCTAGACACGTGAGAAAAAAAAGGAACAAAAAACAATAGCTACAGATTAAAAAAAAAGATTTGATTGGTGACTATTTCTCTAATATACAGTCTCTCTGCTTACAGATTCGAATAGTTTGGAAGTCTTAATAACTATATTCCTTAAACTGACAATAAAATATACACACTCAGACACAAAAAAAAACACACACACACATACACACACATATATGAGGAAAAGTGCGCAAGATGAAAAGGAACACTTCAAACATTCGATTGGTTGATTGGTTTGTTTTACAACATATCAAACTTGTAAGCAGTGAGGTTGGAGCTGTGAAAAAAGCTCGGTCTCTGGAATCGTATTACAAGAGTTCAAATTCCAGTAAAAACCACTACATTCATTTTCAGCTATCTCGGGCAGATGGGGCACGTTAACTCGGAGGAGTAACTAATCTAGGTGAAGGGCAACACTGATTACAAAAGCCCGGAGATGAGCACATAAAAATTGTCTTGTGCCTAACTTGGGTTGGTGCTCGACCAAGTAAATATAATATCAAACTTGTCGATCATTTGATGCCAGAAACGGTCATTTTTATAAAGCATCTTTGTTGTCATCACATTGTTTTCTTTATGTAAAAAAATGGTACAATTCAATCCATAGTTGGAAGGAATATGGGGATTCAGACCTTTCCCAAGGGTATTAGCTCGAATGTGAACGTAACAGAATGACTTGGATCCGAACTCACGTATTATGATTCCACTGTCCCAAGCAGACTTCTTCTTCAAAATTTGATGGTAAATAAACAATCTAAATGGTATATTTAAGTACTTGTCATTCACATAGGTATTGCAGTTCTATATGAAAATACGTTGTAAGTTGTTACTTCTCTTCTTTCTCGCAACAAACTTCTCTTCCTTCTAGAAGCTGATTTTTTTTCGACACTTATTAGGCTTATTCTTTAACAACACCTATCTAAGAGCTTTCCCAGACGCATAAGGTTCAACTGTGAATTTTCAAGAAAATCAACCCAGCCGTTTTGCATTCCATAGGGAATGAACACACACAGAGACACACACGCAGACGCACAAACAATATTTCCTTTATATACAAGTTTAGATTTTTCCAAATTTTGAGTTATAATGATAATTTTCTATGAAACTGACACAGTACAATTCATTTTGTTTTATACATTTAAAAGTGACAGCAGATTTACATGCGAACATTTGAATTTGTTTTAGTTTCTTCTCAGCAAATATAAACAGCAGATATTTTCCAAGTTGTCGTGTCACATGACCTGTTTGAACAAACAACATTTTAAACGAGAATTCAACAAGATTATCTGTCATTTTTTTTTATATAAAAGTCTTCATATACACATTTGTCAGCATCTATATATTTATATTTTTTTGGCAATTGCACGCGTGCAAAATTATGATATTTTAATTTCTTTCCATATTTCTGTCTTGTGTGTGTTTCTTCGTTGACTTTTATTGTTTTTTCTTTTGTTCAATAAACAGTTGATTCATGTGTCCATCACGATTTTCTCGATCTATGTCTGAGTACTTTTGTTGCCTCTGTTTTGGCCTTTTCACTATAATTGAAACGTTTGGGACATTTTATAATGATTCCCATAGTTTTAAAAGTTTTATAAAGGGATTTGTTTTGCTAATAAATCTTTCTATCAAATAGAATTCAGGAATGGTATTTCGGAATCCTCAAGATGAAGCTAGATTATTTGTACATCATAATGTGTTCAGTGATTTCCTAAATTCAATAAGCTATAAGGACTTTCTGAATATGTCTATTTTTTTAACTCTTATCTTCATTTTTATCATTGTTACCTTCACAACATTGCAGTCGGTAAATCTTTCAAATTTTATCAGGTGATCAAACTCAAGAACTTTTTATCGTAATTCGGGGTCTCCACAGGTCCATAGCATGACGGCAGAGGCGTAGCTAGAGGGGGGCGCCGGGGTACATATGTCCCCGGGCGCCAAGGTACAGGGGCGCCAAAATGAG
>JAYKTE010411567.1:0-10549 GCA_036873565.1 Xipholeptos notoides
CTTTTTTTTTTTTTTTTTTTTTTTTTTTTACTGCCTATATTGTCCGGTAAGATGACATGCTGTACAAAATTCATTCACCAGCCGAGGGTTGCTGACCCCTCATCTAGATTAATAATGTTTACAATACTAGAATTTTTGTATCCTTATAATAGATATTCTTGCATTTTCCTCTTCTATAACATTAAACTAACTTTATTCTGTACTGATATTATTATTGTAAAGAATATTCATTCTCACTTTTTTAATTGTAAATTTTTTTAAGATATTAAAACTTTTTTGAGTTTATAAAATTGTTCTCTGGTCCAAAATATACTTCAGTTTTCGAACTTGTACAACAACGAAAGAAATAATGTATTGTGTATCTTCAAAAAGAAACACCTTAGAAACACATTTATTAAAAGATATTAATTTTTCAGCCTTTGTCTCATAACTATTAATGGATGCCATTGATGTTTTTTAAGTTGAAATAACATTTCCATAAAATTATCAAATTTTGATTTCCTCTTCAATACCAAGTTGAGTGTTGTATTCTGATAAATATGGTAATTGACTTTGGCCATTGTACTTATTTAAATCTTGGACTACATCTTTATTTTGTACAGAGACATGCATATCTTAAGAAGATAGGTCCTGTCTTCAAACATTTCTAATTTTGTTTTGTTAGATTTATGTAACTAATTTTTGTTTCCCCTTGCTTAGCATTTGGAGGACCTTCAAGTCTTGAAAATCTATAACGCACTAATCCCTAAAAGTATTGATAATGTGTGATACTTGGGCAGAATGTTTTAGTGTAATCTTTTTAAAACTTTTTTATTAACATTATATAGGAATATTTTTAACATATGTTAAAATTTGAAAGGATGTACGTTTAAATTATATACCCTTTGATCTATAACATTTTGAATTAGCAAGCCCCCTATATCAAGTGTAAATAATTTGAATTCTTTCAGTTTCGCTTCTGTTAGTTGTGCAACATTATATCACAATTCAATATCATCATAACAAGTATACACACACACACACATATATATATATATATATATATTGTATCGCTGAGATTCTTAGTGTGTTGTAGATAGAAGAATGGAGAAATAATGAACAAAGAAGAGTATGTGATACTGTAGTAGAACTATAATTTATTCAGGAAAGAAGTTCTCTACCTGTATTTCACCCTCTGGATTATCAGAACATCTTTGATATAAATGTATAAGTTAAGCAAAAAAATTTTAATATTATTTGAAAACTGAGATGATATACATTTGAATGAAAAGAAAGGAAATTTTGAAATCAAATAAAAGTCTACCAACTCTCTCTTGGAGAGCCATCCCTTCAGGCAATACTTCCACTCCCATTTTAAAAGAGGTGTGATGGGTTGATTGCCCATTACCTGAGAATCCCAAAAAGAGGAATGCCAAACAGATAGAGGCAAGCAACTTATAAAACCTGTAGTTGGGGCCAACTGCCATACAAGCAAATAAAATGGACCTTGTGGATAACTTGTTTTCTGTTTGACCAGTAAATACTATATTAACCCTTTGGACACTGACGTATCAAAATTACCAACTAGCCAATCAGAGCTGTTCTAGAGGATCATGAAGGGACGAAATATCGGTGTGTCGCCTTTTGCGCTATGTCACCAGGGCTGATATATCAGCCCTTCAGAGTCCAGAGGGTTAATAACAAGCAGAACCTCAGGAAATTCCAATAATAATTGTTTGTTTTTTTAAAGAACAAATTACATTTTTTCAAACTTATACAATAATAAATCCTCTTAACTCAACTTTTTTTAATATATAAAATAAGATGGACAAAAAGACAATTTGAATCTTTAAACTTTAGAACAGCCATGTTTTTTTTCAATTTTCTTCAAGAAAAGGTTTAAGTTCATATTTAAGCTAATACCTTTGAGACAGTTTCATTACCTCCAGCTACGGTTTAAATTGTGCTATAGTTTTGTTGACAGAATTAGTAATTAAAGAATTAATGATTTTTTTTTTAAATTATTTTTCTCTACATTAAATCACTATAACTGTTGCAAAGCAATTAAAAAAACAACCAAAACCAAACTCCTCTTCGACAAAGTAAGCTATGATATAATCATTAAATTCACTATTCTTTGGTCTCAGAAAGGAATAGGAATCTTATGAATTCATAACATTGCTGTAACTGTGAGGACTTTAGAATATTCATATCCAAACCAGTCCATTTTTTTTGTTTTCAAACCCATGGGAAAAGAATTAAGCTCTTTCATTTCTTCTCCCTTGATAATGTGTTATATTTAGAATGACTGCTAGTCTTGTAAAACTATGTCTATTAAAGACGAGCATCATATTAAATAAAAAGTTCTAGTACCTAAAGTGAGAGTTAAGTTTAAAAAACAGTAGAACTCCAATAGTTTGGACTTTAAAGTTTTTCAAAGTATTGGACGATTCCAAACTAATGGATGAGTGGTACATTTAGGTTTATATATGTTTATTTTTGATAAAATAATAAATATAAGTTTGGTATTAATTAAAATAATTTAATATAATATATACCTTCAAAACATTCAGCTTGAAACTTATGATAATTATTATCATGTAAATAATACATACTTAAACTAAAGAAAAATAACAGCTATGAAATGTATGTATGTATTTACTTATAATATATTGTTAATCAATATTTTATTAACCAGCCTTTTGTTTTTATTTTTAGCATTAGTTTCCATCCATAGTATTAGCACTGATGATAGTGTGAATTCATTAGTAGGTACTTACTAAATTAAATAATATATAGTAACCTATACTTTTTACTCAGTCCAAAGAAATGGATGAGTCCAAAGTATGAGAAGACCAATCTTATAGAACTTTCAAAGTATTGGAGTTCTATTGTAATATAAAATAAAAAACTCAGACAACTCTAGAAAAGTTGGAATTATTTCTACATTAAAAGTATGTGTAAACATCTTTTTCAAAATCCTTTTGTTTTTTTGTTAGTGAGAAAGTGTTATTCCTTGATGCTAAGCAAACAATCTTCAAAAATTAGTTGATTTTTTTTTCTCTCTTTAATAATACCACTGTTCATAAGGTGTGCACCCGTCCTTGTATAATGATTATTCAGTGGTTGTTACTAATCCTGTTGACTTTCCCTGCTTGTCTCTTGTACAATTTATGATAAACTGATTACCTACCTGATCAATCAGAAATAAATAAATGACTCACACATATAAAGTAATTGCTCTGATGTAACAGTTTCTTTTCTATATAAAACAAAAAAAAAATCTTTGAAAAAAAATTTTTATTTTTATTTTTGTTAATAAATTCATATTTTTTTTCGATTTTTCTTTTCATTTATTTTATTTGTTGTAGTATTTTTCTCTTCCTTCAGATGGTTTGATGTTTTTGATCAAGGTTTCTACCACTCCATTCATCATACGACACTAGAAAAATTAAAATGTTTAATTACCTCATACAAAGAGGATGTATGATTGTCCTTGTTTTTGATTAGTCACTTTGACAAAAAACAAAAACTACTTTGATTTCTATCAATTCTTCATTTCTCTATGGCATCTACGAGGAAATTCTAATTAAATTTTTAACATGATCCAGTCAAGTTGATCAATTTGGCAGATGGGGGTCTGTCAATACAAAGAGAATAATGAACAATATTGATTCAATAGATACCAAGAGTAAGTGAAGTTTGTTTGCTCTGGTTGGTATCTCACTGCTCACCTCGGAGAAGGTATTTGAATCCTTAGTCCTCCAAGTTGGCAGTTACGCAATTGCTCAACAGCATACTTAAGAAGAAAACAAATCCAAATTTGAACACATTTTATAATGATATCTTCAGGTATTGTTCTGGCCTTATGTTCAGCATTGATTGATTGGTTTGGGATTTAACGGCATATCAACCACTTTTGGGGTCATTTAATGCCAGCTTATGTTCAGCAAGGAATTTTAGAGGTATATATAACTCTAGGTTTAAGAATATCACTGATACCAAAAACCTGCATAGATGAGACCCGTCAACCCAATAAGAGTAACTCGTCTAGATGAAGGGCAAAACTGATTACAAATTATATATATTAGAATTTTTTTATTTAAATAGGTTTGATAAAAAAGAACAGAAATTTTCTGTCTTTAGAGATCCAGTAGCATAGGGGGAAAAAAGTGATTTAGCACCAATTTATCAAATTTTATTGAAATCAATTCTATAAAAAATGTTAAATACATGTTTGTATACATTGGCTTTCTCTTAGTTTTTATTTCATCATGAGCCCTGTGTTTTTAGCATAAGTTAGATTTTTTTTTTTAAATACATTCTATTCTAATTTAATTCTTTGGAACTTGACCTAGCAAAATTACTAATTAGCCAACCCTTCTATAAAAGGACCATGTCGTATTTTGCATTAGGTTGCCAGGGCCTATATATCGGCCCTGTACAATTCAAAGGTTTAATATTTCATACAATTGGTAACTAGTGAATTCTGAAAGTAATTTTGATTAAAAAAAAACATTTTTTTTTTTTAAATCAGGAAAACGTAATTCTTATTAACTGACATGAAATAAAAGCATAAAAATTAGAAATAGGTTTTGGTTTTCTGAATATTTAAGATGGGTATTGATTATTATTAAGTTATTCCTATTTCTCTTATTTTTATTGTTATCTCCTTAACGTTTTAGCCAATGCTCCTTTTAGTCTTCATCAGTTATTACTTAAACAGATACCTTCATGTTGAACTGGGCAGTCTACAACTAATAGCTGTAAAGTTAAAGTGCCCATCTGCCAAAACTTTATGAAGATGAGAGTAGAAGTCCAAATAACTTGAATGATGATAGAAATGTGTAATTTTAGAGAATTGCATCCTTATAAAATTAGAATGATTGTACAAATAACAATTTATGAAATTAAATTTTCAATGCAATTTTTTTTTAAATAGTGTTCACTAAATAGAAAAGTATGATTGAGTTTTTTAGGCCTATCTAATTTTTTTTTTAACCTAGCAATGAGATATGATAATTTGTGTTTCGAGTTTTCGTTGTTCTCAGTCCTCCTCCCCGTCTAACTTAACAATTCGGTTGACTTTTTTTAGTGATTGTAATCGAACCCGGGAACACTAACTAAAAATTAACTGAACCTGTGAATTTTAATCTTACTCAAAACCCAATATAAACTAAGATTTAACAAAACAAACTTAACGCTTAAACACGGTTAACGAAATAAAAGCAGACTTCTGCGTATAGAACAAGTACGATCTGCAACAAAAGGTAAATAACTCTATTTAAAACAAAACGAGTTACTTACCATGAATAGCCAAAAGGACAACTTCATAAATATTTTATAAACTACAACCAAATATTTTGTGAAATTATTGAATTGCATTAATGTCTAAAAAAATTCTTTATAAATATGTTTTTATTTTTAATTATCCTCTCGAATCATCTAATTGGTCAATAACAGTTCCTTAGATTGTCATAGTAGCTTCTGTGTTATTTTGACGACAAGGCTTTGTGAAATAGTTTTATTTTTGTTAAAAAATGTTACATCAATCAAAAAGAAATAAGATTTTTTTTTTCGAAATTAGGTGGCATTTTATTTGAATTTTCAAGTTAATGGGAGGAAACAAGTGTATTCTTTAGAGTACAAATTTTTCCATTAAAAAAACGTGTTCATCTTTTTAAGCTAATTACTATCTGAAAAATTTATTTTCAACTCTTATTTATCTTAAAATAAAATGAGCAATGATCAAAGTATTTAAAAGAAAAATATACTACGATATTTTTCTTTTTAACGGGTGCTGCTTTAAAAATTTATAAAAGAAAAAAAAAACTAACCAATTTCCAAAAGTTTAAACCATTAAACTTAAAATTAAATTTTTAAATTTACTTATTTGACAAAACATAATGACCAATAATTATTTACACTCATCCTGTACAAGGATTTGACAAATTTTGAGATACGATCTATTTTTTAAGTAACCCATTAAAAAGAATCGCACTATTTTGACAGAATATTGGAAATAATTAAAATAGATTTTTTTTGTGATTTGAAAGATAACGATCGTTAATAAGAAATTCCTCGAATTTCCTATCTTTAGAAATAAAATAAATACAAATTGCCAATTTTCATTCTAATTTTCTAAAAGAAAAAAAAAACTAATTTTTTTATTAATTTATTTTTCTATGATCTTTATTCTGAAGATACATGTCATTAAGTAGTTATTAGGCGTTTTGGTGAAAAATTGAAAAGTATATATATAGTTAAACCCTGAAAGATCATTCATCACTTAATAATTGGCGAACATTTTATACGCAGGTGGTTAGGACTACCAAAGGTCCTTGTGCAGTGCACAGTGCAGTGTTATACGGGAGGACAAACCTGCTAAGACTCCCCCTTAAAAGCCTGCACGAAGAGTTCAAGGTAGCTAAAGCTAGAACCACAATCCAAAGACCCCAAAGTAGCCAGAGGATTTATAGCCAGGTCCCTAAGCAGAGCCCTTACAGACATTGGGATAGTGGGAGCAAGAAAAAAGAAGGCAATCCGGCCCATAACCGAGTTGGTAAAAAGGACAGCCAACTGGCTATGGCTCAAAAGGGCGAGTGCATGGCTTTCGCAAAAACAGAGCTCATAACGATATTACTCAAAATCTGTATTATTCAGGGTTATGGAAAATGTACGACTTTAATTAATAGTAGCCTTCTAAGTAATTTACCCATAGATTTCTTTTTTTAATGTTTTTTGCGTTTTTTGCATTTCCTTTTTAAAAAAATTCAAGGGGTTTTAAACAATTTCGCTAAAAATTCTTAGTTTCTCTCAATGCATCAAGGAAAGACCTAGGACTTACATATGTGTAGATATTTGTATTTCTCTTAAATGTTTTTTAAACGATTTAGTATTTTTTTTGTTTAGGAAACACGTGTCTAAACATTCGTAAACTAAATTCTTACCCCTCGTCTTTACATGTCCGTCTGTTTAATCAATTTAGATATATTGTGTGTTGAATTTTATTACATTTTTTAGGAAGATGTTAAATTTATGTGCGTGTAAATACTTGTAGTTTTTTAAACTCTTAACCGCCGACTGTATATTTACTTTTTTGGGGGGTTCCCTAGTTCATTTCTTAGTCGATTTTTTTAATTTTTGTATCGAAGTCGTTTAGACCTTTTCATGTGTAAATATTTGTATTACTCTAAATTTATAACCAGCGTTTTTGTCATAGACACGTTTTAGTTAATTTCGTAGCAAAGACGTATTTTGCTAATTTTCAACCATCTGTTTTGATAAACTTTTTTGATTCCATTAAATTCTTAATGGAGGTTTTTTTTCCCCCCCATTTCACAATTCATCTGGGAGTAACGATAAATTTTGCATATGTGTAATTTTTTCATTTCTTCGTTTGAACGAATTATTATATATATATATATTGTTACATGCTTGTACATATCTTTTTTTTCTATGGAATTAGGTTTCTCTTTTTTAAGTGGGAAGGTAAATAAGGACGAGTTCATTGTTCGCAACGTTATACTATTTGGCTCCGTTTTAACACCAATCGGAAGCAAGTATTGGAGTCGGTAATAGGCGGTGATCTTATAAATTTGATCCCGGTGTTTGTTTGCGCTTATTGAAGGTGGGCCAGAGTTTGATCAACTCTTGGTCGGGTCGGCGTGGTGAAGTGGGCCTGATGTTGCAAGATCTGAAAACCCCCAATGATCCACTTACTAAACATCACTGATGACACCTTCAAGCACCCTTCTTCAAGGTGATACATTCGAAAGTTTTGCGGCATATCAGCCTTTAAGGTCATTCAATGCCGAGAGCAATCATTTTGGGGTAAACGTTATTTTCTTTTCCACAATTAGTTTTTTTTTAATAGCAGGAGGGAATGTGTGGATTCATAAGCGGAATTTGATTGAATAAATTTGATTAAAATGAATTATCTGACCAATAAAAATCTCTGTTTCAAATTTTTTTTTTTTTTACGCTAATCTTTGTATACATACCAAAATGCTTTGGGTCGTTAGTTTGTCCATACAAGCTGAAGAAGATTTTTAAAAATGTTTTAGTTCAATCTATATATCTATAAAAGTGAAAAATGCGTGTGCCCAGGCGATTTTTCCCCCATCAGACTCATCCATCTCGCAATTTGACTTAAAGGGAATTCAGACCCCGGGAAAAATTCTTAATTGGTTTTTAGTCGGAAAATTATCGATTTAGATACACTTTTTTCAATTTTAATAATTTACCATATCATGGTTGTCTACAGACGCCAACAACCAGTATTTCACAGAAGTCTTTAGCCAAACATTCAAATAAAAACTGGTATTGGAACTTAAATTGTCATAAAATTAAAAAAATTTCTACAATTCTTTTAACCTTTCGACGCTGAAAAGCCGATATATCGGCCTTAGTGACCTAGCAAAAATAACGACACGGCTGATATTTCGGCACTACGTGGTCCTCTAATAGAATGGCTCTGATTGGTAATTTTGCTACATACGTATCGTCTTTTTAGCTAGTTACCACTTTTTGTGTCAGGGTCTTTAAGTCTTTATGAATAGAGGTTCATTGAAAATAATGGTGGAATAATCTATTTAAAGTTTTTTATGAATAGAGTTTCATTGAAAATAATGGTGGAATAATCTATTTAAAGTTTATTTTATGAATAGAGTTTCATTGAAAATAATGGTGGAATAATCTATTTAAAGTTTGTTTTTCAGTGTCCAGTCAAAGCCGGGCAATACTTCTAGTTAAAAAAACAAACAAAATTGTTTATCATTCAGAAAATCACTGTTCACTTTTCATTGTTTGGATTAATTTAAAAAATGAACAGTGCTGCAGCAGCAGCAGTCATTTCAAATGTAAAGTTTGTGGTGACTTTGATTCCTATTTTTTAAAATACAAATTAAGTGATAATTAGTATCGTTCACAATAAATTTTGCCATCGAGTTTTAAAAACCATTGTAACATTTTGAACACTCCGTACCGTACCTGTTACTGTACTGTAGTGTTAGGGTTGTTAATGTCTTCTACATTTCTTCGTCTTCTTTTTCCACTTTCCCTTTCTTCCTCTATTATTTTGTTCTTCTTTCATTTTCTTCTTTCTCTTATTCATCTTTATCTTCTTCAAATTCTACTTTTTCCACTTCTTCTTCTTTAACTTCTTCTTTTCCCACTTCCTGTTCCTATTCATCATCATCATCTTCTTCTTTCATTTTCTTCCCTTGCTAATCCATCTTTTTCTCTCTCACCATCTTCCTCTCCAAACAATCCCCAAAAATATTGTCCTTGAAATCTTACTGTCTTTTACAAATTCATTTTTATTCAAATTTTTGTTTTAATTTATTTGGAAATTACCGAAAGGTAAAAAAAATGAAATTAATTATTTAAAACAAAAACGAACAATTATATTTATTTGGAATTCTTTTGGGATGAGGCTTAGTCTAAGTATTGATTTTATTAGCGGACCGTTGTCCTCATATTTACAGTTGTTATTACACTACGTTTTGGCCAACTTATCCTCTGGCCTTTGTCAGGTGGTTAACTGTGACCTCAGATTGGAACTTTGAGTCTGAGTCAATACCTACCCAAGCAGATCAGGGCTTTAGTTGGTCAAAACGTGGTGCGATAGAAAACAGAACAGCTATGGTAGGCAGTGATTACTGGGGATACGAGTCAGAGTTCCTATACGAGGTCACGGTTAATCACTCGACGGAAGTCAGAGGATAAGTTAAACGTAATGTAATGACAGGACAGACAGCTATAAAGATGAGGACTATAGTCTGCTAATAAAATCAATATCTAAAAACGAACAACTTCCAATATATTACTTACATCAAAATTGTCTTTTCAAATCGAAGCCTGTTTTGTGGCCTGGGTTCATTTCTTGTCATTGTCTCCAACAACCTCACTCCTGGCTTTACTGACTGACAATCAAAGGATAACCCCCCACGCATTAACCCACCTTTCTCTTTCTTTTTTATTACTTTCCTGCCAACTCTCCCCCTCTTTCTGTCTTTTACTCTCCCCTCTTTCCCTATATACTTCATTTTGTCTTTCTTTCGGCTTTCTTTTCTCAATAGAATGTTAGGTACTTATTAAGATCTTTCTCTCTCTCTTTCTTTCTTTCTTTCTTCTTTCTTTCATTCTTTTCCGACATAATTTACTGCATTTTCCTCTTACTAGCTCATTCATTCCCCTCGAACCTATTCCTTATCAGCTGTCGCTCTTTTTTCTCTCACTATCCTTACCCACACTGTATGTCTATTTCCAACTCGATTTGTCCGACTGCCCGACCACCCGCCCGCCCGTCCGTTCGTCCGTTCGTCCTCCTCCTCCTACAGACCACCACAAAATGGAATGTCGTCGTGTACGGACGTCCGTTCCCCTTGCCAGTTTTATCTATTCAAAATCCGATTCTTAAGGAAGCGAAATTTATTTTACACAACAACCCAAATGATATGTGTTTTTGCAATTCTTGGACATTCAGATTAATTCTTATTGCCCCACAAGAAATTCTTGGATTCCAATAATCAAAAGAAAAAAAAAAAAAAAAAAAAAAAAAAAAAAA
>JAYKTE010411678.1:0-19597 GCA_036873565.1 Xipholeptos notoides
GTGTACCCTCATCCGTGCTTATACTAGTCAGGCTGTGCATGCATTATAATTTATTCTTTAGAGGGAGTATTTGTTTACTCCAGCACCAGTTTAACACTTGGTAAATCTACTAATATATATATATATATATACATATATATATATATATTCTTTATAATAACACGTGTTTAAATAACAATATTCTGCTTAAATATATATGTATGTATTAGAATATTGCATAAAGTTTTACCCAGGGAACTTCAGTGCTTTCCAAGGCGTCATTTCTTTAGTTGGACGAATTTTACCAGTCTAAAAAGAAAAGGAAACAAAAATTAAGAACAAAACAAAAGAGAAGAACATGGAAAAAATAAACAAAGAAAAAAAATTAGAAAACATTAAAAAATAAAAATAAAGAAATAAGAATATCAACTTTAAAACACAATCAAAGTTAGAGTTGAATCAGTTCCCAATCCCACATTAGATTTGAATGTATAAAGACAATTATTTCATAAAATTACATATTTCTTCCTTATATCAGGTTCAAAGACTGCAACAAAACATAATGAGCAACAAAAATATACATTGGTTGAAGGGGACATTTTTTTTAATACTTACCAAGGCTGGGGAGTGTTGCAAATGACTGGAATTGCTGCTTCCACTGGGAGATTTTAAATGTTCTTTTAAACTAAAAGAAAATAAATAAAAAGATAAAAACTAGCAAGGATTTCTGAAATAGTTTGGACTTTAAAGTAGTCCAAAGTAGTGGAGGATTCCAAACTAGTGGATGAGTGCTAAATTTAGCTTTATACAGTACAACTGCAATAGTTTGGACTTTAAAGTAGTCCAAAGTAGAAGAGGGTTCCTAATGTCAAATGATTAATGTGTGTGAGTATGTGGTTGACTTACTCACCTTTGCAGGTTGAACCGGCTCAACCACTGAACACACATAATTCAGTGGCAAGTCCTCCAGGAAATATAAAATTTTACAAGCGGTCCCAAGTTGTATGTATATCTCAATTAAGGAAGATTGGCTGAATACTTCATGCTACACTAGGGCTATCAAGGGTGATTTTATTGTGACACCATCATAAGATGGGTTGCCTACCACGGCTTAGAGAGGCCCATCCACCCTCACTATTTAATCCATAGATGGAGAGAAAAAGGGGATCTATACCTTTCCGAAAGGTATAAGTCCACAAGTGAACATGACAGAACTACCACGATTCGAACACAAGTACTGCGAACCCAGAGTCCGATCGCGTAACCACTGTCTCTTGTGGCTTCCTCTTTTTAGTAATAAATAGGGCTGTGATAATATGCTTTTATTGGAGGATATTCTTGTCACAGAGTTGACTATTTTGCGATTTTACCATTTCTTTTAATTCTGTAGTTATTAGTAATAACTAAAGAATTAAAAGAAATGATAAAATAGCAAAATAGTCAATTAAGAAGTAGAGTTATGACCAGAATATTCTTTGATAAAAGAATATCGTTACAGGCCTAATAATGAACAATCTTTAACAGGTAATGGAGATTTTTAAGAAAAAAGTGAACCTAATACCCTTGTAATGATCGGACAAGTATGGCTGATCTTGAGGTTGTGTAGACATTAAGGAAATCTGTGGTGTTGCCATTGGTAACAAGCCAGCGAGCAATTTCTCCGAGTTCCCTTGCAACTTTTTCTGGTAAATGTTCCATTACTTCATTTTCTCCATTTCCGGTTTGGAGTTCTGTGGAGAAAAAATACAAAAATAAAGAAGAAGTTAAAGAATGAAAGGAAGAGAGACATACGTTTGCTTGTTTTGTTTTAGAGAATATCAACCTTTTTAGATTACTTAATGCTGAGAACAATTATTTTTTTGATAAATGTTTTTTTTTGATACATAGTTTTTTTTAATAACATCATATGCACTATTTTATCTACAGCTGGAGGGAATGAGGGAGATTCATACCTGTCCCAAGGGTAGTTGTCCAAATGTGAACGTAAATGGAATGGCTGCAGATAGTGTATCTCAATAATTAAAAATGGAAAATAAAAATAATTATTTTCAAAAATTTGCTCCTAATTAGATAAATAATGACCACTTACCTTCATCAGTCCCTAACATATCAAGAATAATAATTGGGGGAACTGGTTTGCCGTATCGTGACAGTTGAGACCTAAACTCCTTCCCAAGAGCTTCTTTACCGTCTTGGAATAATCGAGTCTAAAAATGGACAAGATAGAGTGAGTGAGTGTTAGAAAGAGAGTGAGTGAGTGAGAGAGAGAGAGAATTATCTGAACTTATTGGATAGATTTTGATTATTATCTCAACTCAAGTTATTCTGTTTTCTATTCTCATCTTTGGTGTTATCTTCACAATGTTTGGGCTAATGTGGTGTTATCTTCACAATGTTTGGGCTAATGTGGTGTTATCTTCACAATGTTTTGGTTAATGTGGTCTTTGGCTTTCTCCAGGAATTACTTGAACTTAGGAACGTTCATGTCAAATGCAGACGCTTTCTCAGAACTGCAAACTTAACTCTTTATTTAATCTACAAGGGTAGACAGTGCATATTCCATTAGTGTTATCATGTACTATGTCAAATCTAACTGATATTCATTTGGAGTTAATTGGTTCAATCCTGACTGCAGGTCAAATTATTAAAAGAAAAATAACAGATTGACATGATACTTGATAATGCTTATGGAATATGGACAGTCTACCCATGTAGATTAAATAAAGAGTTCAGAGCTCTGTGAAGGCTCCCAAGTTTGACATGAAGATTTTGGGGTTCGACTAAATACCTGAAGAAGGCTGAAGGGCATGTTGGCTGAAATGTTGTGAAAATATCAATTAAGGCCAGAGTGGAAGTTTGAATAACTTGAACAAAGAGAAGGAAAGAATAAAAGAAAATTTCATTAATAAATAAAGGACTTTATTGGTACATCATTTTTGGATACTTTATTTATCGGACTAGCTGGCCCCTTCTAAATTACATGGTACAGTAACACTTCTATAAATGATTGCCTAAACATACACATTTTCCAACATATGATTTAATATCTTGTCAAATATAAGCATCAGCAAAAATAGGGTATAGCGACATGCACCTGATACTCGGACATGAGTGGGTGACAACGATGAATTGATCTAACATATGGATAATTCAATATATGATGTAGGGCCTAGAATTAGTGAAATTTGTATATAGATGCATTACTGTATTATTAATATGGCTGTGACAATATTCTTTTATTAAAGAATATTCTTGTTGATACTTGACTATTCTGCGATTTTACCATTTCTTTTAATTCTGTAGTTATTATTAGGGGCCCTACAAATAACCACAGAATTAAAAGAAATGGTAAAATCACAAAACAGTCAAGTACCGACAAAAATATTCTTTAATAAAAGAATATTGTCACTGCCCTAATTATTAAATATCATTATTGGCAAATACCCTGCAATATAAAATAGAACACAAAGAAGTGAAAAATAATTTTTGGGATTCTGGATTATTTGAAGTGACTTTTTTGAATTGCATGATTAGACTAAGGCAAGGATAAATATTGATAATACTTACTACTTCGGTTAATTCCAACAGATTATGGTCTGTAAAGTAGCGGACAGCTTTGAGAACGCTTTCCATGTGCTCTAGATATTTATCTAGGCCACTAGCAAGAGGTCTGTATAAGAAAACCAAAACTTTAGTATTAGCCTGTGAACCCAAAAGTCTATGTCACTCTAGAGTTTTCTAGTTTTTGTGACCTACATTTAGGGTTGAAGAAAAAAATAGTCAAATGACTGCCAATACTCCCCTGAATGTCATGCTATTTTCCCTCAGCGCAGATGTTGCACATTTAAAAAAGAAAGGTTGAAAATACATTTTTTATTCAGTATTTGTAAGATTGCTGTTGAAAAAACAGTGGCCAAAAGATAAATGTTTTATTAGTTTTAGTTACCACTTGGAAAAATTACTCACAAATGCAAGTGATTCACTCGCAATGTGGAGTCCTGCATTTATTATTTTTGCAGTGTCTGGTTAAATTCATTGCATCAAATCTGTTAAATCTTTCACAGAACAAGAGTGTCGGCTTAGTACTTTGATCTCAACTATTAGCTGGAATGGTTTGTTTTGGTTGTGTTTAACAACCTATCAACCATTTGTGGTTATTAAACTGTTGGAATGGAGGAAATGAGAGGTGATAAGTTCGATCATTGACGATAACAATCAATGTTATGCAAGGAACCCTTGACTACCTACTGATCAAGGAATTATCTTTTTCGAGTTATTTATTTTAGGAAATTTGAATGACGAAAGTGAAAACTTGGACTTACCCTTCTTTGATGACACATTCCAAATCTTTTGCTACATGGTAATAACCTAAGACATTATCCAGGGTAGCCATTGTCTTGTCAATATCAAGGACGTTGTCAAGGAATAAAAAGTTAAAAAGCTTTAAAAATTATTTGGAATGAGGCTTGATAATTTACATTATTTATGGTTTTGGAATTATTGTCCTCATCTTGATTGCAAAATATACAACATTGAATGTATGTTTATATTTTTGAGATGAAGCTTAATTTTCATTATTTTTTCCGTTTGGGGAATAGTATCTTCAACTTGATATTTAAATATAGGTGTTCCAATAACTTGGACAGAAGTTAACATACTTATCATATTAAAAATATATACATACATATATTTATATACATATAAATACTTTATTTATAAAAGTATATATAAATGTGTGTGTGTGTGTGTGTGTATATTTTTAATGGGACAAATATGTTAACTTCTGTCCAGATTATTGGAACACCCTATAGAATATTTTCTGACATACAAACTAGATTTTTTATTACTGTAGGGTAGCAGCAAGACGACATATAGTTGGGAACTATCGTTGCCGATAAAGGTCGGTTTAAGTAAACCGATTTCTTAGTTTAAGAACTAATTATGCAAAGACTCTACCTGGAAATCTGCATAGAAATTCAGATTTATACATATAAAATAAACTTCAGATTAAAATATTGTTATATTTAAATATCAATTTGTAATCAAAAGCATAGGTCTTCAGAAAAAAAATTTAAAAGAAGAAAAATTGAATAAAATTCAGATTTTTATTTTTCTGGAAAGTTCTAATGTTTTCTTTGGAAATGATTGATTCAGACTCTTCTTGAATCTTTCTAAATATACTCAAGGCAGAAAATTAAATAAAAAGAAGAAATTCTAATTCCTAAGAATTAAGTTAAATTCTTTAATCATTCTAAAAAAACTCAAGATGGAAAATTAAATAAAAAACTCAAGATAGAAAAGGAAATAAAAAGACATTTTCTTTTTAAAGAATAGAGTTGGTTTCTCTCTGAAACTTTCTAAAAAGGCTCCAGGTAGAAAATGAAATAAAAAGAAGACTTAAAAAAAAAAAAGAATTGAGTTGAATTCTCTAGTCTCTTTCTAAAAAAAAAAGGATACTTTCTTGACGCCTCCGAAGGTTCTCAGTCTCTTGGTATACAGGAACAATAGTGTTTTCAAGCTTCCGTAGCCTTGTCTCAAAACTGTTCAGGATGGACAGCATATTTTGTGTGTTTATGTTGCTTTTATTTAGGGATTCTTTCAGGACAGACAAATTGTACATTTCCTGAAAATATCAAAATAAAATTAATTCAAAGTAGCAAAATTTAACTTCTTACAAATTTTAAAAGTCTTAAATAATTTTAAGAACAAATTGATATTGTAAAGAACACCATGGCCAAAATATGGGTCAATTTTAACCTGTATATCCATAAAAGTGAAAATGCATGTGTGTGTGTGTGTGTGGAACAGTCTCTACCAAACTATACTGCTGATTTTGAATCTACAGACTTAAAATTTGATATATGAAGTATTCAGACTTGGGGAATACTTTTTAAATGATTTTGAGCTGGAAATTTACATGTTAAGGGATCAAAGTTAAAAGATTGAACAGTTTTGGTCTGTATCAAACTACTCTGTAAATTTTGAGACTGAAGACTTAAAATTTGATATATGGAGTCTTCAGACCTGGGGAACACTTTCTAATTGTTTTTGAACCGGAAAATAGCTGCTAAGGGGTCAAACTTTGGAATTACAAAAACGCAAATAAAAATGAAAACAAAAGTGATCATCAAAGTGTTCAGACCACAGAAATTTACATAGCACAATAATGATAAGAATAATTAAGATGAGGACAATAATAGTGCGAAAATTTGATACACAAATTATCAAGCCTCATCTCAAGGTTCCTTCTCATAACCAAAGTGAAGATAACAATAATAAAGATGAGAACAATATCTAAAAAATTTGATACACAAATTTTCAAGTTTCAGAATGTTTACGAGTAAGGTCCGCTAAAATGTACATCTCCTAAAAAAACAAAACACTTGATAGAAATTCATACACGTCAATGAATACAATACCGAAATTTTGCAAGGGAACAATTTTACGTTGTTTCTGCTAGCAAGACCAGGCCACTATCCTAGACTTTAACTCAAATAAACGACTGGGAGATTATTCATTAATGAATTGAATTGACAGTGAATCTTTACTAATAATTTAATCATTGATTATAATTTTTTTTTACTTCCTAACCAACACAAATATTAACTGGAAAGAAAGTCAAAATAAATGGCAAATAGATTGACACAAGTTTGTATAGAGTTCCAAGGCGGCTAGTGGCCGATTAATGCTTCTTTGGCCTTTTTCAGGTGATAAGAATTTATTTACTGTTTATGGTCATTAAGTCTGAAAGTCTGTCTGCATGCATGCATAATAAATATACAAATTAAGCTTCATACCAAGGATTAAAAACAACCCCCTCCCAGTAAACTTTTCAAATATAAAGATGAGGACTATATAGTTGTATAATAAATATTATAAAATATGCAAATTATCAAGCCTCACATCTGAAGGAAGGATTCCAAAAAACAGTCAATTTAACAAATATAAAGATGAGTATGACTAATAATCCGCACAATAAATCATGCCTTGCTTTTGCTTGCCTCTCTCAAGGATTCCGAGAAAAATATAAGAGTTGAAAAGACAAGAATTATGAATGTACAATTCAGGCCAGCAGACACACTCTTCGGCCTTCTGCAGGTTCCTTGTAAAATAGATGACAAATCAATTAGATTTTATTTTTCAAAATCATTGTGTGTGTGGGGTAATACTGGGGTGACACGGGGGTAGAAACAACATCCCTGTATGTACATTTGCATTCGTTCCTTATGATGGGTTTGTATTCCCCCACACATTAATTGATATTTTGGGGTTTTAGAGGGGGGTGAGATAAAAATTAGAACATACTTTTTCCAACTTGTTGTCTATGTCGGCCTTTAGCACTGAAATATCGTCCATTTCCATGATTGTTTTTTTTAAATTTTAAACAAATTTAGGACGTTAATTGTTGGTATATCTGCAGATATCCCCGCACACCTAGCACCAGAGTATCCTCTGATTCTTAAGGGTGGAATAAATCTATTACTACCAATGCTGTCTGTCTGTCCACCTCCAATTTGGCTTTATTTTGATCATTCCTATTCGACTGCTTGACTCCCACTGTCTCTAAATTTTAACTCCTACCCAAACCTGACACCTCCGGCTTCGTCATGAAACCCTACTCACACCACTACCAAACTGGAGACTCGTTAATGACTGTCGTAAAATTTTGGCTATTTAAAAATTGTTTGTAAATTAAAATTTCATGGCTGTGTTGATTAGGAATTTTCTTTTCTTTTATATAGAATGGTTTTCTTTATTCGTTTAAAAATTTTAAAGATGTGGGTATAAATAAATTCAGCTCATCATGTCAATAAGGTTTTTCCCTTTAGACCTTAAAGGGCCGATATATCGGCCAAGGTGACATAGTGAAAAATACGATGAGACCGATATTTCGGCCCCCCATGGTCCTTTTATAGAACGACAACAACGGCTCCGGGCGGGCTCTGCTGGTTGGTTCTAAGTCAAGGTCCAAAAGGACTTTTATTATCATTTTCATATTTATCGGCGCCACGGAAACTTGTGTAAGTCTAAAATTGTCAAGCCTTAAATTAAACTAATGTTATTTATTATTAATAAACATTATTAACTTTCTTGTAAATGTTTACTTTATGCAGAAAAGAAAGCCTCTAACCCTTGCATAACTGACTACAGGAACAGGTTTTGAGATCACACCGTTACCATCGTTACCGATGATTGAATAATCAATATAAGTTTAGTGCCTTTGCCTTATAAATCGATACTTTTTAGAAGCGCTCTTGTCCCTCATCACCGCTTTTGTCGGGTTATAAAGAAGGCAAAAGTAAACTTTTTCAGTGTCCAAGTTTAAACTCGTGCAATTAATTAAAATTTTTATAACGATGTCATCTCACACACAAGTACTCAAGGGACCCTTGTGACTCAAAGGGTTAGGAGGCTATATCTTTTCTTTATAAAGTAAATCTGCCAAAACTTAAACTAACAGTAAAAAAGAAAAGAAAATGTGTTTCAAAAAGTTGTTTTCGATTTTAAAAGACTGTAAATGATTCTTGATTTTGAATAGCAATTCAAGTTGATATGTCGTTAAATAAAGGCAAATAAACGAAATAAAACAAACTTCAAAACTATTTTACTTTCTGCCCTTTTTTTGCAATCGTTTAATTTTACCATACACCGGTTGTATTTATACGGACATAACGTACGCTAAAAAAAAAGATTAACGTTAAATAGATTTATAAATAAAATAACAAATATGCATCTTGTTTGAATTTTTTTTTACAAATTTAATTTTGTTTATCTTTTTACTTCAGTTAAACATTTTCCTTATTCTGTTAGTGGTGTCGTAAGATAGTACCCCCATTTTAATTTAGTAGTTGAATCCGTTTCCGGCAGGTCACGTGGCCAGTAATGGCGGCGGCGTGAATCTAAATTACGACGCGAAGTTCTGAAACAAAATTATTATTGATATTATTTCTTTTAAAACAATTTTAATTCAATTTTTTTTAATTTGGGGTTGAGCGAGGAAACCCACTCCGGCCACAGCCATGGGTCGAAGATCAATCAACACCACCAAGAGTGGTAAATACATGAATCCAACTGATCAAGCGAGTAAGTTTTTTTAAATTTTATTTATGTGTTGTTAAAAGAAAAAGTTAAGAAAAAGACAGAATGAAGGACAAAAGTTATCAATAATTATTGTTGTCTTTGTTAGTATTAATTTGATTTGAGACAAATTTTCGTAATCAATTCACATTAAAAATATTGATTAAAAAAGCGTGGAGTGCAAGTGCATTCATCATCATCATCGAAGATCCAAATTGATTTTAAAATTGCTCTTTTAAAAAAAAATTTGCCCCGAAAGAGGGTCCCAATCCCTCAAAAGGTTTTTTTCTTTCTCTAAAGATGTATCGTAAATCAACCCAACCAAATCCCTATCAATTTTTGGAAATCTATGAACTATGGCATAATTCAACAATGCTGCCTTTTTATGTATTTATTTTTGTTTTTAGCAACAATTTGAAAAAAAAAAATTAACAATAGAAATAAATCTTTAAGATCTTCAAAAAAAAAAAAAATGAGGATTTTTATTTCAATATTCATTATATGAGCTCCCTAAATTCACTGTTGCCCAGAATTCTTGATTCTAATACAAATTATCAAACCGCATGTTTGATAATTTGTATTAGTCCTTATCTTTATATTTGTTATACTATTATTGTTAATTTGTATACTTCCCATCTTTATATTCGTTAAATTTACTATTCAGAATCCCGAGATATTATATATTTATTATACAGTAAAATCAAATCAGCTTTATATTTGTTTAATCTAATTGTTTTTTGAATACTTAGAGTCTTGATTAATTGGTATATTTATTTTTCAGACAATAGTCCTCATGTTAATATTTATCGGGAAAAACATTGTAAATCTAACAAATGAGGACTATTGTTTGTCTGTATAATAAATAAAAAAGTACAAACAAAAATCATAAATTATGTTTTCATTTTGTGTAATTCTTGGTTAATTCCAATATTTTTAAGTTCCAAAAAACTAATTTTTATTTGTTTAAATTTCTGAGATGAGGCTTTCTTGCTTGCTTGATAATTCAAACTTTTTGTCTGATCTATGTATTGATTTTATTGATTGATTATGAAGCCTCGTCTAAAAAAGTTCCAAATATAATGTTTGTCTCGTATTCAAAAACAATTTTTCAGCTGATATGCTTCTTCTCGGTTCTTCTCTTACAAGACATTCAGAGATATCTGTAGTGAGTGTTACTGTTAGTGCTTATAAGATCTAAATTGTGTGTCACTGTGACAATCATTTGCAAAGTAGACTGCAGATTGAGCAAGAGGGTTAAGGGACACTTGCCACTGATTTCTTTATTCCTTTCTCTGACCCATCGTAGCTTGGTGCTGCAAAGTTTTGGATCTCATCAGTGACATACAATGTTGTTAACTTTACAAATCTTAGAACGAATTTGAACCTAAAGACCATGTGGTGTAAAACGAATGCTCTAACAACTGGCCCACAACACAGTTATGCATTCATAATGGCAATTTTTACGGTTTTACTCTTAATTGTAGCCACACTATTTTTTCTAGAAGCTGATTTTTTCGATTTTTGATAGTTATTAGGGCTATTCCAAGACAAAATCTAGCAAAGAACACTCCCATGTACATGAAGTACATCTCTGTAAATTTTCAAGAAAATCGGTTCAGCCATTTCAAAGTTCATATTCAACAAAAATACACACATACAGACACACAGAGTTCCATTTATATATAGGTTAGATTAGATTAATCTTTTTAATTGTGAGTGAATTGACACATTCATTTACTTGAAATGCCTTTTTGTTTTGTTTCTGTGTTGACATAAATTTATTAACTTTTTTTCCAGGAAAAGAAGCGAGAAAAAGAGAATTAAAAAAGGTATTTATTTTCTTTTGATTTCTATTTCCGTGTTATCATTGTCATGACCTTTCAACTTGATGATTTGTGTATAAACAGCTATTAGTAATGCATTGGATTGGGCCCCTTGTTATAAGAGAAGACAACAAGGTCTTTAAAGGGAGCCACAAAATATCTCAGACATAAACCAAGAGTTTAAGGATATCCCTGAATGAGATTGCGTAGCTGTGTATAGAAATTTGAGAATCAGGAAGAGGATGTGTGACATAGAAGTATGATGGCTGCAGGAAATTTGAGGCAAAATTACTCCAACTTTCCATCTTGAGACAAGCTTTATGCAAACACTGCTCTCTTTAGTCATTTCAGCCTGATAGTTTATCTTGCTTGTTTGTCTAGTGAGGGTAAGTTTTATTAGTCACCATACAACGGTTGGAGGGTTAAATAGGAGCAAGAATATGAATGCATAAACTAAAGGAGAAGATCTCAAATCAGGGCTCTACATTGCGAATGAATCACTCGCATTTATAAGTGATATATCCAAGTGGCGACTAAAAATAATGAAAACATCCTTTGATGACTGTTTTTTTCACTGACAATCTTTCAAATATTGAGTGAAAAAATGTCTTTTCAGCTTTTATTTCTATTTTAATTAACAGAGCAAAGTCAAATTATTTAAACAATGAAAGGTTTAATAGAATAGAAATAGAACAATATTCTTTATTTTTTAAACAAGGCTGTTTAAAACAAGTCTTAGAAATTCAACACATTTTTATGCAGAAGAAAAAGTAGTTCAAAGTGAAATGGATTATACTATCTTAAACAGTAACTAAGTTTTGAATTATTGGTTTATTCATAACATTAGAATGAAATAACATGTACTGGGTTTGGCAAGTAACTTTTCTACTTGGCTAGTAAATGAAAATGTTTAGTTGTCAAAGGTCGATTAAAAGTTAATTTGTCCGTAGAGCCTTGCACATGTTTTTGAGAGAAAGTCTAAAAAGAAGTGTGGAACTGCAGAATGACACACAGTCAGCATCAGTCACATATTTGGAAATGATAGCCTTCTCAATCCAAATAAATCCAGGAAGGATAATATAATAAGAAATATATAAAAAGTAAAATGACTTCCAGTGAGAGAAAAATGGAATTTAAACAATTACTGAAGTAAAATAAAAAATGGAATAAAGTCCTGAGGATGGTTAGAGGCAGTTGAAAATGGTCAGGAAAATTGGGGTCTTTAAAAATTCTTTTAATGATATTCTGCCAAAATATAATGAATATATATATGCATTATTAATGAATATACTGTATTTATTTAAATAATGCCAATAAATAATGTAGCCTGATGGTTAGGAGACTGGCTCTTAAACATTAAGGTTGCAGGTTCAAGTTTGATGAGTTGCGCTGATGATTTCTAATAATGAAATAGATCCATTTACAAATTATTTATTGGCATTATTTAAATAAATACAGTTTATTCATCAATAATAATACTGTCGGAACATAAGTTCTATATATAAATATATACGCAGTTTGTTTTGGTTTTACACCATATCAACCTTTTTAAGTCATTTAATGCCTAGAAAAATAATTTTTTTGATAAACATTCTTTTTGTCCACATAGATTTTTTTGAATAACACAAAATACACTACTTAATCCATATCTGGAAGGAATGTAGGAATTCATAACTTTCCCACAGATATTAGTCAAATTATAAATGCAAATGGAATGACTGGAATTTGAACTCCTGTTTTACAATTCCAAAGACCAACTGCCTATCCACTGTCCCAAGTGGACTTCGCCAAAGAGAGAAAGAGAAGTCGTTTTGATAGAGAGATAGAAAAATAGAAGTGAAGGAAAGACAGAAGTAGATTAGAAAGAAAAGAATTAGATTTATGTCATGAGAGAAAGAAGGAGAAATAGAGAGAGAAACAGAAAGAAAAGTAGGTGAAAGCTACAGCAGTGCAAAATGTGAGAGACAAAGAGAGGCAGGTGAGAGACAGGAATGCAATGTGTGAGAGACATAAAGAGAGGCAGGTGAAAGAGAGAGGGGTGCAATGTGTGAGAGACAGGGCGATAAATTAGTGAGAGAGACCAAAAAGAAACTTAGAAATTATGAATGAAAGAAAGAATAAGTATTTTCTTCCAATTTTTATAAAAAAGTCTATTTTCTTAATTTTTTCTTTTTTTTTCCTCCCACGCAGAACAAGAAGCAGCGTATGCTCGTTCGGCAAGCAGTGTTGAAAGGAAAAGATCCAACGAAAATTCTGCAAGAAATGGAAATGATTGACAAAATGGGTGAGCAGCACGTTTCAGTGAACAGCTATTTTTTTTTTTTTTTTTTTCCTAGCATAGGATGATGAGTAAGTTTTGAGTGTAACTTTATCTGTCAGCCTGTGTAATAGTTAGGGCTGTGACAATATGCTTTTATTTGATTACTTTGTGATTTTACCATTTCTTTTCATTCTGTAGTTATTAGTAATAACTGCAGAATTCAAACAAAAATACGTAAATAATTGAAAGTTTTGAGTTCCAAGTAATTTTTTATTAAGTGCTAGCTGGAAATAATTATGTACGATTATGTACATGAATCCCAGTAGACTTACTTTTTGGATGCACAATGGACTCTTCGTCTTATGTATTTGATACCATGATTTCGTTTGTCTTGGCTTTTAGAGAATAGAAGATAGAAGGGAGGATATTAACGCAGACCAAACTTTGGTCTGTCCATTTAACAACCAATCTCTGTGGCTCCCTCCTTGGCTTAATACTTTCACTGCTACTCATTCGCGCACTGCTACACCCATCCATCCAGCCATTTTTAAATATTCCAACCTACATATCTTATTACACAAGAAACTGACACCAGTGTGTTTTACAGCATTCCATTTTTATAAACACTATTCAACTTAAAAGCAATGTACCCTGGGAGCGTCCACATGCTAACCACTTTTTCATCAGGAATATTTTCAAATTAGATACGAAACTATCCTGACATAGAGAAAAATCAAGGGCTATTAATTTGCATCATAGAACAGTTAAAATTTAAAATATTTATTCACCATATAGATGGCGCAACTGAGCACTCATACCAGTGGTATGGGAAAAAACATAAGTTTCTGGACATAGCTAGCTTTTTTTCTAAATTTTTCTATAAATTGTTTCTTTATGAAGAATGTTTTAACTTTACATTATTTTAAATCATTCTTTTATTTTTTCTGTGATAATAATTAAACTAATATTCTCTTTTTTTTGTTATTATATTTGGTCACCAGAGTATGACCCAACACAGCCTCCAAAGCTCAATGAAAAAGTCCTCAAAGATAAACGGAAAAAACTTAAAGAAACATTCTTGAGAATTCTTAAACTTTATGTAAGTATTTTTGTATTGATTATTTTCCCCCTGAGTTACTTCCCTTGTTTTAAACTGATGCGGTCACAAACAAATAATGAAACCTTATATTTCTGATTTTGATTGTCTGAATTAATTAAACGAGTTTTGATTAATATCTTTATTCAAACTATTTGGACTTTTATTCTCATCTTTATTGTTTTCTTCAATCTTGCAATGTTCCAAAGGGCACATTGGATGAAATGTAAAGATCCTTGAATCCCACCTAGCTATGGATCAAATAGTACAACTACTATTCTTTTTAACAAATCCCAACAAGAGAAAGACATCTAGAGAGATTATTGCTGGTATTAAATGACCAGAAAGGTTGATATGCTGTTAATAAAATAACCTAACAGTTTTTCTAGCATTAAAGAAATTTAATGATTCAAGTAACTTTCTTATTATAGTAAGATTTTAATTTGGAAGGCTTTAGATGGACGGACTAACATTTCTCTTGTTATAGTAAGAATTTAATTTGGGAGGGTTCAGACAAATCGACAGAGAGTTCCCTTATCATAGTAAAGATTCAATTTCTCTTGTTATAGTAAAGATTCAACATCTCTCTTATTCCAAATTGATTCCTTACTATAATAAGAGAACTCTTTGTCCATCTGCCAAAGCCTTCCAAATTTGGAAGGCTTTGGACAGACAGTCACCTAGTTCTCTTATAGTAAGGATTCAGTTTGGAAGACAGACAAAGAGATCTCTTATTATAGTAGGGATTCAATTTTGACGACTTCAGACAGGCAGCTCTCATATTATAGTAACCATTCATATTATTCAACTTTCTATCTTTGTTACATTCAAAGTATTTTTGCTGATGTACTCTTTCTTCAGCTAGTACTTGAACTCAGAAACCTTCTTGAAATGTCAAATCAAACTCTTTATTCAATCCAGGGGGGTAGACTGTCTACAATACATAATCATTAATTGGTACTATGTCTGTCTGTAGCAGTTGGGATTGCGAATGTAACAATGTGTATAAGAATAAAGGTCTTAATAATCTGAATGAAAATAATAAGCTTTGTTTCTTTTTGATTTTTTATACAGTTTTTTTAATGGTGTTTTTTTCCTTAGGACAAAGAAAATCCAGAATATGCAATAGAATTGAGAAAAGCTGAAGCTGAATATGACAAAAAACGAATCCAACTCCAGATTTATTTTGGTGAGATTTTTTTTTTTGTGAAATTCTTTTTTTATTTAGAGTTCATAAATGAAGAGAGATCATCGCTTTTTAAAAGAAGAAAAATAATTTAGTTCTATTTTTTTCTTTCTTAGAATTAGTTTAACGGCATAACAAGTTAAATTAAATGTGAAAAAAAGAATGCATATTTAAAATCATTAGGATTCAAATGAAATTGTAGTATTAATTAAATTAAAATGCTAAATTAATTAAAATGAAAGGAGTGAGATAACAAAATATGAACAAAAACAAATGCGTTTATTTGTCCATATTGAGTTATTTCTTCTTTCTATCTTCATAAATTCTTTAAAGCCATGTTATGAAAATAAATTGGTAACTATGTTTTTTATTATTTTATTAACATTTTTATGCTGTCATTTTTTATGGCATCGGCATGCTAGTAGATAAAAAAAAAAAAAGACAAGATAGAAAGTTGGCATCATAAATTCCAGTCTGAAGATGAGGTATAACCTCGAATTATAACTAGTTCATTGTTATGGGGTTCCCTTTGTATGAGTTCTTTTCAAATCCTCGGCCGCCAGTGTTGTGGCTTGAATTAGCCACAAGGAAAACAGAACACAGTAGTAGGCTAAGGGATGTATTATAAAAAGACAAACTAAAAGTTATAGAATGAAAGAGTGTTTTAACGTCCTGCCGGGAATGTGTGTTTAACTCCGGAACTCTGCTTCCCCACTCAGTGTTCCGGTTATGTGGATTGTGGTTGAGTCCATCTTGAGGGGGGATTCCACCACAGCAATCATACAGCCTTTTAACATCCTTTATCTTTTTTCTTATTTGTTTATTTAAGAAATATTTTTGTTATTCAGAACAAGTAAAGAATGCTGAACGGGTCCAACTTGATCAGATTCCTCTTCCTGCTTTACCACTTGAATATACAAGTAAGTAGATTTCACTTTAAATTTGAATTATTTCTCAGTGGTCAACATAAGTTGCTTTTGCTCTGTTGCTTCAAGAAAAATAAAATAAAATACTTTCTATATTGTCTGTCTAACAAACATAAATCAAGAACTCATGCCATAACATGGGTGCTTACTCGTTTAATAATTTGACTCCGGTCTAACAAAATCAAAACAAATTAGCAAATACCAAAATAAAGTGATTATTTAGTCAAAGGACACAAATGAGTTAGACCCACTTTTTATGTATGTGAGAAAATTTTTCATTGGTATAGGTAGTAGTATAGATTATTTAGATTAGCTAATTTAAATTTTAAGAACACAAATGAGTTAAACCCACTTTTAGGTATCAGGGAAAATTTTCATAAGTCCAGTTAGATTATCTAGCCAAACCGATTTAAATGTCAAGGACACAAATGATTAAGACCCACTTTTAGGTATCTGTGACATTTTTTATGAGTCCAGCCCGTAATATAGATTTATATGACACAATTTGAATGTCAGGGATGCAAATGGGTTAGACCTACTTTTTATGTATCTGTGACACTTTTCATGGGTCCAGCTAGCCTAAATAATACTCAATTCAATCAAGTTACATTAGTAAATTAATTAATATGTTTTGACAGGAGATCTTATTTATTATTTACTTTTTGTAGGAGGAATTTCTTATCTATTACTTACTGTTGAATTGATGAATGATGTATAGAAATAAAGGGAAAACTTATCTATTTTTAAAATTTATTATTATGTATTTGGAAGAGTCTATAGAATTGATAGTTAGATTTTGGAGAATCAATACTTAATTCTTTGATTTTCAGTCCCTTCTATGATTCCATTACCAAGCGAAATGCCTCCCTTAGGTACTGCATCCCAACAAAAACAACCCGTTGGTATTTTAAAAAAGCCTTCCATGTTTATGTAAGTATCATACATTCTATTTGTCTCTATTTCTAAATAATGAAACATTAGATCAATTGGGAATGTGCTCAGTTGTGAGTATACTTGAGGATATTAGTGTTCAGTAAATAATATCTTGTATCATCTATCTATTAATTATCATCATTTTATTAATACGGTTAATTTAAATAAATGCAATTATTCTACATGCATCAACTTATATTGCTTCGTAATTTTCTCATCACACTTAAGTAAAAACAAACAATAAGTTACATTGTCATTATTTTTGACAGAATGGGTCTACTAGTGAATAATTATCATTCATTATTAGGGCTGTGACAACATGTTTTTATTAAAGAATATTTTTGTAACAGCCCTAATAACTAGGACTGTGATAAGAATATTCTTTAATAAAAGCCCTAATAACTAGGGCTGTGACAAGAATATTCTTTAATAAAAGCTTATTGTCACAGCCCTGCTAATAACTACAGGATTAAAAGAAATGGTAAAATCGCAAAATAGTCAAGGAACGACAAGAATATTCTTTAATAAAAGCATACTGTCACAGCCCCACTAGTAACTACAGAATTAAAAGAAATGGTAAAATCGAAAAATAGTCAAATAACAGCAAGAATATTCTTTAATAAAAGCATATTGCTACAGCCCTATTCATTATATGACATTACACTTCCATACAATGTATTCTCAAGTAATAACAAGCAGTAAGTGAGATTAAATTCAAGCTGTAAAGTATGTTCGAATTTATTTAAAAATGAAAGTCAAAATAAATAAAAATGGAGAAATGTTTTTTAAAAATCATAATTTGATCGAACTGTTGTTTCCACACCCCCATTATAATTTATTTTTTATTTTTTTCATTTTCATTTTTTTCTGTGAAATATTAATGATTGGACATTAATCTACCAGATTATCAAAAGAATTGGAAAGAAAATCATTATTTAAAGATTTTTAGTGGGTAATCACTTTTACATAATGCTCTAGTAAATCAATCCCCTACTAGTGAAAACACTAGACAAAAACACAAGAACAAATCTATTCCAAAAAAAGGAAAAAGGTATAACATTTTGTTATTAATATTGAATTACAAGACATAATTCTAAGAGAATTATTATGTAATTTCTCACAAATTTTCATACATTTTTTTAGAAGTTTTAATTAAGAAAATAATATTTTTGTTTTAACTTCTAACAAATTTTGGAAAACAACAGCAACCCCAACAAACCTATCCCTCTTCCAAACCTTCGCGCATTAAATCCTTCTTCATTAATCTAAGGCCCAGAAATTGTTTTGGTGTTTTATCATTCAGTATTTTTAATATGGGGCATCAATTTACTAGAGCATTGTATGTAAAAGTGGGCACTCTAAAAATCTTTAAATAATGATATTTTTTTTGGTAATTTGGTCGATTAGTGTCTAATCAATAATATTCCGCAGAAAAAATTAAAAAAAACAAAAGAAAAAAATTTGAGGGGTGTGTGGAAACTACAGGCGACCTATAATTTTTCTTTTCTTTAAATTGTTGAGTTTTTGATTGGTTAACCAGTTTAAACATAGTTGGGTTAGATGGTACCAAGAAAGTGCTTTCAGGTAATTTTTTTTCTCTCGTGATGATAGCAATTTCTAATTAGCAAAGGTTTATTTTTTGTTTTTAAGGTCTAAAGTGGATGATGTAAAAATGATAGATATGAAAATGTATTTAAAAAGAACACCCCCAGGCCCTCCTCCAGGGATTCCCCCGGCTCTCAGTGATAGTGAAGATGAAGAATATGACCCAGAAAAAGGTGAGTCTTAAGGGGTTTTATTTATTTACTAGAATTTGTATATTTATCTTGCAGACCACAGTCCTCATACCTGCACTTGCAAAATTCATTATGTTTCGTCTAATTATTCTTGTCCTTCTTCAGGTATTTTTTGGACTGCTATCCTCATCCATGTTATTGCGGTCTTCACAATGTTTTGGCCGATTAGCCCTCCAGGGAACCTATAATATAATAAAGAAAGCTAGGGCGGAACATGAGTAAAAACAATGTACGGGGATATCAACAAACCAACTGTAATAGTAGTACAAGTAGTAATACTACAGTAATAGAGTTAGACAGGCAGAACATTAGGTTTACAAATCCAAAAAATCTACACGTGTCTGTCCCTCCGGACCTGTGGCATAACGGTTAAAGGTGTTGATTATCAACAGTTCGAAAAGTGAGCATAAGCTGAAGGCAAAAGGTTCGATCCCACCCTAAGTCAGTAGTCACCAAGATTCCGAGATTTCAACACTCTACCCGGTCATGGTTAACAGAACGAGAGCAGGCTACCCCCGTA
>JAYKTE010411679.1:0-10548 GCA_036873565.1 Xipholeptos notoides
TACCGATCTACCGAATACCGCCTCCAATCGGTAGATTTCTGAAAATCTACCGATACCGATTGGACACGGCTCGCTACCGACTACCGATACCGGCGGTAGATTTTTTTCTACCGAATCCCAGCTCTGATGGCTTGTAAGCAAGTCATTCCATAGTGTGTATAATATATATATATATATAAGTGGTCATAATTGGAAACTAAATATAATCTAATATAGAAAATTTAGAAATTAACAAACAAAATATAAATGAAAAAAAGAAACCCAAAAATCCCTAAAACAAATAAAAAAGTTATAATAAAACCAGGGATACTTACCACAGAACAACAATTAAAAATTAAGAAACGTGTGTAACTAACAAAGGAGGAGGAGTATTTGAAAAAGCAGTGCTGATTGCAAATACAAATAATAAACAAAAGAGGGGGGTAAACTAGACACATGTGCTGAAGGATGAGGAATAAAAAGGGAGATTGCGATTGGGGGACAGAGTCCTGACCTGCAGTAACAATAATTGAGGCCTGGCATCCAGTTAGACGTTCATAGAGTGCTTTTTCCGAATAACCAGCAAACTGCAAATAGTGGTAATTGTAAATGTGAAGAAGGTGCGTGTGCAGAATGGTTAAGTCAGATGGTGGACATTATTGGTTTGTGCTGTCTGATATGGATTCAATTCATACGACCTTACAGAGAAATGACAAATTCAGGAAATTTATTGAGCCATCTTCATTAGGTACATATTTTAAACCATGAAAAAACCCCAAAGAAGAAACATCCCACAAGTTAAGATGAGAAAATGAATACAACAGAAAAAGAAACAATATGGAATATCATAAGAGAGATAACTTTAACTTTAAAATCAAGTTTAACTTTGTTGCTTTTGATTACAGAGCAGGGTCAGGTGTCACAAACAAGCTTTAATATCTTGTATTTCTTGTTTGAAAGTGCACAATGACTTTGACAACAAGTTACAGGTTACAAATCATTATGCACCAGCACAAAAATGAGTTTAAAGACAAAAAGTAAAAATTAGTTGATGGATGTATTTCATCAAATCACCATTTTGATCGTCTGCCTCTTTCTCTTGCCAAATGACTTGACTTGGATACAAATCTGGTTTTATTAAAATGTTCTCTGTTGAAAAACAATTTGGAGAAAAATCTGTTTTTGTGAAAATATTTTTCATTGAGAAACAATTAGTTGAATATATCTATTTATTTTTGAAATTCAAAGAAACAATTTGTAAAAATATCTGGATTTATTGAACACTTTCACAAAGACACAATTTTGTTGTGCTTCAAATCAAGGTAGAATTCCAAATTTGAACTTAACATCATACTCAGAATGCTGATGCAATTAAAAAACATGATCAGGATGCCCTCCTTCAGGGCACTTTATTAATTGCAGAAGTGTTGTCAGTGTATTTTAAAACCATGAACAGGCCAATTACAAAGTTCTACTTGAAAGCCTGTATAAAGAATGTTGTTGTAATAGACCAAAATAAATTTACAAACATGGAGATGTCAAGAGAAAACACAGTGGATTAGAATTCAAAGCTCAAAACTTCATTTATTTACATCATTAAAGGTAACAATTTTTTTTTTTTTACACCTGGAAAAGAGGTAGTTCAGTCCTTTTAAAATACATCAATATCTTGAAAACCTATATGTGGGGGGAGAGAGTTATGCTGACCAAAAACAGAATTCAAAGCCTTTCATGAAATGAAAAGACTAACATTTTAGTAACAGATATAAATGATCACATATTCATAATTATCATAAGTTTTACAACTGTAATTTTTTGAAACTTATGTCAAAAATGCTTATTCTGCATTAAGGCCACATAATGCTTCATTCTAAATTTAATTCTAACAGCAATTAATTTCACTAAAAAGTTAAATTGCATTCAGAAAAGTTCAATAAAATATTAGTATTATTAGCCAAAAAAGTAAGATCATGCTACAGGCAAATCCATATTTTATAGAAATTCAACTTCATAACAAAACTTGCAAAATAAAAGTAAAATAGAAGTCAATAAAATTTCATGGAAAAACGTTTTTAAATCAGAAAAATAAAAATGATTCTTGGTCTGAAATACTAAAGACAATTCCAAACTGTTTTATTCTATGATTCAACCGAGTTGATAGGTTTTGAAAAATGCTTTCTTTAACTATGTATTGCTCATTCAAATTTGCCATGCCTTGAGTTAGGCATATAAGAATCTAGGATATTAGAGAGGCCAGATAGAAATATGAGAATTATATCAACAATGATCAATTAGAAGGATTAATTTAAAAAAAAAATTGGAAAAAGAAATAGAAATTGGAATAAATAAACCTAAAATCTATTAAAAATATTTTGACATCGTGAACTATACTTATATAAGAAATGTTTTGACATTAAACAACTGGAGATGTTTTGGCACTTCAAATAGATGAATATATCTAAAAACAATGTTGCACTGAAAATATGTAAAAAAGTTTTATTTTACGCATGTCTCTTAAATAATAGTGGGGGGGCATGGCCTACTAGGCCATGGGGGGGGGTGGATAAGCAACTCATTAAGTTTATCTTTGAAATAATTAATAAACTTCTTGTAAGTCACAAAAAGTTCTAAGACGTTTTTATCTTTAATTTTTGACAGTATTAATCTCACTTAAAAAATAGAAGTGGTATTGTTATTACAAAATTATATCATTGAAATAACTAAAATATTTAAGAGAATCGTAATGAAAGAATCGGAAATCTAAGGTATTTATTTAATGATGTGATTCCAATTCCCCGCAAAATACACGATTCTTACGATTAACGATTGTGATTAATCGTCCCATCACTAATTTTATTTAAGGAGGAGATTTATTTTTCACACAGAAAATGTATAAAAATCAAAATGGAGAAAAGAATGAATGCAAAAATATTGAGACAAAGATTTATTGAAAAAATGCCAACACATTTATTGACATAAAAAATTTCATAAATCAATGACACAACTTAAACCAACACGAGGAGAAATAAAACAAAAGTTAGTCAAATTTTCTCATTTTTGAAGGGAGTCAGATTGTTGTTGTTGTAAGACTTTGAAGGTTGGTAGGGCAGGGGAGATATCAATTTGGCATTTTTGCAAAAAAACATGCTTAAAAACCTTCAAAAACTAACTTTGAATTGGCACTATTTTCCGCATCAACATTTTTCAAAGATTCAAAGCAAAAATGATAATCAGTTTAGGATGGAGGGGGGGGGGACACCTTTAGATTTAGAAACAAAATTTCTAGTCACATTACTTGTTGAAAGTGTGAAATAAATGACTGGGGGATCTTCCCGCTGATGCGACCTTAAGTGTCCATCTTTTATTAATGACCAGTTTTCAATGCACATTTTAAAATTCTAGATTGGACATACATGAGCTTTTAGTGATTGACAACCTGCTGTATTCACCTTTTTTTGGTGACTGTTGCTTATGGCAGGATCCACTATATTTTCAAATTCATTTTCTCTTTTGATGTGATATTAAGAAGTTAGGTATGTTTCAGTGGTAGGACGATTCGGCGTCAAATTAGCGCTTCGTCATTATGGTCAAAGTTTTGCTTACATTTTAAAAATCAATTCAGTAAACTAATTGTTTAAATAAAAGGACTTGTTAAATATTATATTTTCTTATAAAATGATAAACAAGGTGGTGAATTAGAAAGAGGAATATGAAATAGGTTTTAATGTCCATCATTCCTACATTTCCATCAAACAATCTTCTTCTGGTTTCTAGTTTTATAGATGAGGCATGTGATATTTTTATAAATTTAATTATCTGACTACGTGAGGAGGCACATTGGTGGTGCTGAAACCCACAGGGTAGTAGTCAAATATAAAAAATATATACATATATATAATGGACTCACCTGTCGATTTTGACTTATGAGGGTCATCAAACCATATATAGCCATCAGACAATCACACAGAGATTTGTTTATAGTGGTGAAGGCTTGTGTAGCACCATCCACACTTCTTAGAACTGCTGATTACACACAGTCGGTGCAAGTGATTGCCACGAACTACATGAACAACAGACCTCAGGTTTTTACTTCAGAGTTTTCCTTCTCCTAGATGCCTGTCTTAAAGACTAAGGGTGCATCTACCCAGTGGGTTTAATCGCGCACCCAGAAACTAACCTGGGTATTTCCACGTCCCGGCGCAAAAATATATATATATATATATATATATGGAATCACTTATTTTTATCCTACAATTTCATAACTTATGATTTGTCAAAGCAATAATTCAAACTGAATAACACTTGACTAAATAGGTCCAAATAAACAATATATCAAATCTACAGAGTTTAGACCAAAAATTGGCAGAGTAGTTTGGTAAAAACCGCAACATCTTTCAACTTCAACCAGCTAATACTCCAGCTCAAAACCAATTAAAAAGCTTGTCCAGGGGTGAATACCCTTCATGTCAAATTTCAAGTCTGCAAACCAAAAATTGGCTGGGACAAATATTTTTTGCTCTGTATTTCTCTTGTTATAAAAGGAATCTTTCCTAATGCTTGTGTGATTTATGCATTCGCCATTTCCACCGAAACTTTGAGAAAAAAAAGGAGCCTCATAAAAAATTGACGATATTTAATAGTTCACTCTCGAGTTACAATACAACTAGGATTGATTGTAGAATTTAAAGAAAATCACTTATTATTACATGTTCAAATGATGCCAAAAAAGAACATATATTTCTTGTCATTATACCAGTATTTGTCAGCCACGAACTGAATTAATTTTCCTCATCCATATCATTTTCTTTCTTAGTTTTCAAAATCCCTGAGATGAGGCATGATGAATTCTAAAAGTATTATTCGGACCATTTTCCTCATCCATATTATTTTCTTTCTCACTTTGAGATGAGGTATGATGAATTTTAAAAGTATTTGTCAGACTATTTTCCTCATCCATATTATTTTCTTTCTTATTTTTTGAAATCCTTAAGAAGATGTATGATGAATTCTAAAAATATTAATCGTACTATTTTCCTCATCCATATTATTTTCGTTTCACTTTGAGATGAGGTATGATGAATTCTAAAAGTGTTAATTGGACTATTTTCCTCATCCATAATATTTTCTTACTTACTTTTCAAAATCCTTGATATGAGGTCTGATGAATTCTAAAAGTACTAATCGGACTATTTTCCTCATCTATAATATTCTCTCTCTCAGAACGTTTCGGTCGAATCACCCTTCAGCCTTTCTCAGGTGTCCTAAATTGACTCATATTGTTTTTAGATCTATATAAATCAAGATAGATCTAAAAACAATATGAGTCAATTTAGGACATCTGAGGAAGGCCGAAGGGTGATTCGGCCAAAAAATTATGAGAGAGAGGATATTATAGATGAGTAAAATAGTCGGATTAGTACTTTTAGAATGTTGTTTTTGTTTTTTTGTTTTCTAGTATGGCTTTATTTCAAATCAAATTTCAACTCAACAAACAACATTGAATACATTTACTTGCTAACAGTCCTCCCATGAACTAGACTAGTTTCTCCCATCCCCACCTAGAAGATAGGACCTGGCTGGATTTCCATGTCTCCATGGGGTCCCAGAAACAGTCAGGCTATCTAACCCTTAGAGTGGGAAAGGGGTCCTTACTAACCAACACCAAAAATTATATTTTGTTCAAGGCTTTTTTTTTTCTTTTTATCTTTTAATGTCCCACTCTCATCATCTGTAAATATGAACATTCTTGGATTTTCAGCTTTTAAGTAGGCATTTTTTAAATAAACCCATAGAAAAAATGTTGGCATTTTGGTAAATGGAGCATGCATTTATGGTTTAATGAAGAAGGATAAATGAAATAATTATGAGAAGCGAATGGGTCACGAATGATTCTAGTTAAGGATAAGCAACATAAGCAGCACGGCCAACCATACCCTTTCCCTCCCCTCCCATAACAATGGCCTTGTGCCAAATTGTATCATTTGATTCAATAAATAACCTCCCATGAACCTTTAATGACAATTAAACAACCCAGAGACTTTACCCCTATCTTATCAATATCCCACCCCTGGTCTTTATCCCTATTTAAAATCTGGGTGTGCTTTACTTCAAAAATAAATATCCTCATATATTTACATAACATTTTCTCAAGATATAAACTAATTATTCAAAATATATGAAATAAATACAAAAAAATCCTGTTTTGTTGTTTTTTTTGTTTTTTTTATTTCGTAAAATATAACAGATTAATACAAAGCTTTCAAGTCATCAATTTAGATTGAAATTCTTTATACAAGCATTTTTCGAACTGCTGTCCTCATCCATGTTATTGCGGTCTTCACAACGTTTCGGCTGATTAGCCCTCCGGCCGTCTTCAGGTGATCGAACTTGGGAACCTTCTTGTCGTAATCGGGAATTACCGAATTTCGAACTTAACCCTTTATTCAAACTACGGGGGTAGCCTGCCTGCTCTCATTCTGTTAACCATGACCGGTCTAGAGTGTTGAAGTCTCAGAATCTTTGGTGACTGCTGCCTTAGGGTGGGATCGAACCTTGTGCCTTCAGCTTACGCTCACTTTCGAACTGTTGACAATCCAACGCCTTTAACCGTTTGGCCACGGGTCCTAGGGACAAACATGTGTGGATTTTTGGTGTTCCTGTTACTAGGCAGTCAAAATAAGTAATGAGTATTTTTCTCAGATACGGCCACCCACTCAAAACCCTCTCGTAGTAAGCTGCTGGGGAAGACATTAGCAACGCAAGGCGTTCAACGGAGGTGATTTTGTGATGAGATTTGAGTGACCATATCTGGAAGAGAAAAGCCACGATTGCATTGATTGTTTTATCTTATGGCATATCAACCATTTTAGGTCTTTTAATATGCACTATTGAATCCATATGAATCTTTTTAGGTCTTTTAATTCCAAGGACAATCATTTTTGAGAAACGTTCTTTTTGGTACACACATAGATTTTTGAATAACACAATATCAACCGTTTTAGGTCATTTAATACCAAGAACAATCAGTTTTGAGAAACGTTATTTTTTATCCACACTTAGTTCTTTTGAATAACACTGTATGCACTATCTAACCCATAGCTGGAGGGAAAGTAGGGATTCAAACCGTCTCCCAAGGATATTAGTCTGAATATGAACGCAAACGGAAGGACTGGGATTCCAACTCGCGTGCTACGATTCCAAAGTTGGACTGCCTATCCACTTGACCAAATCGACTTCCCCTTAAATACATTCAAAATCTAAAATTCACAATCGTGTTTGTTTGTTTGTTTGTATTTTTTACGGCATATCAACCATTTTGGGTCATTTAATGCCGAGAACAATAATTTTTTGGTAAAAATTAGTTTTTGTACACACATAGCTTTTTTAGTGACACAAATTACACTATTTAACCCATAGCTGGAGAGAATGTGGGGATTCATACCTTTCCCAACAGTATTAGTACGAATACGAACGCAAGCGGAATAACTGGGATTCGAACTCTCGTACTACGATTCCGAGGTCCAACTGCCTACCGATTGGCCCAAATCGACTTCCCAGGGATTTGAACTTGCATGCTACGATTCCGAGTTCCGACTGCCAACCGATTGGCCCCACAACTGTGTGAAATTATTTGTGAATGACTGGAATTTAAACAGATTTTTTTTTTTTAGATTAAAAAAATATTTTTTGGTTTGTTTTTTGTTTCTTTGGGTGGAAACATTTCGGAGTTGTTTACAGCTTCTTGTAGAGTTCTGCCAATTAAACAGGAGGAATGGTATTTACCGATTCTAACATTTAGAAATAAAATTGTTTGTGATATTAAAACTGATACAAGTTCCTAGGGTCGGGTACGAAGTGGAGGTACCAAAAAAATAAATAAATAAATAAAAGGCTTAAATATTTCAAAGAACAAAAAAAATCTGCGGTGAGAAAAAGAAGGGAAAGAAATAGGCTATGGACCCAAAGGTCAATATTATTCTAGATTTTTCATTCTGTGACCTACAGTTAGGGTGGAAGAATAAAATAGGCAAACAAATGCCAATACTTCCTTCTACAACACACTATAGGCTGAAGACCTATATCACTTGAGATTTTTCATTCTGTGACCTACACTTAGGGTGGAAGAACAAAAATAGGCAAACAAATGCCAATACTTCCTTCTACAACATACTATAGGCTGAAGACCTATATCACTCGAGATTTTTTATTCTGTGACCTACACTTTGCGTGGAAGAATAAAAATAGGCAAAGAAATGCCAATACTCCCCTCTACAACATACTATAGGCTGAAGTAATGGCACACTACACATGGAGGGAGAGAGACACACAGAGGAAAAGAGAGACACACAGAGGAAGAGAGAGACACACAGAGGAAGAGAGAGACACGGAGGAAGAGAGAGACAGAGAGAGAGAGAGAGAGAGAGAGACACACACAGAAAGAGATTGCCTCGCTCTCTCTCTTGTTCTCTCTATCCATCTCTTTCTTACACATATACCCCATATACTCCTGCACAAAAAGGAGAGTACCTCTTCTTCCCTTTCTTCAGTACACTATAAAGGAAAGAAAGTTTTGCAGACAGGGTGGGAGGGGTGTCACGCCCATTTTTTTCAGTTGGGGTGGAGTGGAGTGGAGTGGAGTGTGGCGGATTGGCCTGTTGAGAAATTCATGAATTATTCCTCCAAAAAAATCCAGCGCCAATTCTAAGAAGGAAAGGGTAGAAAAATTGCGAGCAGACAACCCCAGGGGCTCGTCAGATTTCGGAACTGCCATGCCAGTGGTTCTGTTTTTTTTTTTTGTTTTTTTTTATTATTATTATTATTATTATCATCATTATTTATATATTAATACAATAACGTGTGTGCAGGGCTGTACATTGCGAGTGAATCACTCACATTTGCGAGTTATTTTACCCAAGTGGCAACTAAAAATAATAAAACACTTATACTTTGGCGACTGTTTTTTTTCACTGACAATCTTTCAAATGCTGAGTGAAAAAATGTCTTTTCAACCTTTCTTAATATAAAATAAACAAAGTGAAATTATCTAAACAATGAAAGGTTTAATAGAAGAGAAAATAGAACAATGTACTCTATACGAATAATATTGGTTTATTCATATGGGTTTGGCTAGTAACTTTTTTATTTGGCTAGTAAATGAAAATATTTAGTTGTCAAAGGTCAAGTAAAATTAAATTTGTCTGTAGAGCCCTGTTCAAATCTTTACCTCACACACAGAACTTAATCAAGTTATCCACTAGGTTATTGGTATCATTTATAATGATAAGATGAGTGAAAATCAAAAAGAGGTATCTCACATACCGAAGAAGGGGTTCTTGATTTAAAAAAAAAAAAAGTTTATCTCTAAATTCATAAGTAAATGGAGATAAAGTTTTAAAAATAGCTTGGCTATCTTGTAAATATGAAAATTAATCTCACTACTGATTCAAGTGAAGAAAAAGTAGGCAGTTAATGCAATTAATTAAAGTTCCCAGGCGATTAATTACTGGTTTCATAAGACCAAAACTGTCTAAAATCCAACCAGTACGAAAAAATCATGTTAACATGATCTGTTCTAAGTGCAAGTCGCGTTGGAGAAACCGGTTCCTGACAGATCACCTAAGTTAAGCAATGTTGAGCCTGGTCAGTACTTAGATGGGTGACTATTTATGGATACCAGGTACGGTATATTACGTCATATATTATGATATAGCTACTGTTGTTCACAATAAATTAACTATCTAAAACATCTAATCAAATTTTAGAACACAGGATATGATTCTTGTTTTGACATAGATGTACGTACGATAATTTTTTAAACACACGTTTTACGGAATATCTAGTATATCTTGTGATTGTGATTACAAATGAGATTAAGTAAAAACATAGCAGATACGTAGCGCACAATCTTATGATTTTAATTAGTCTTGGAATGCCTCGTTTTTTTGAAAAGCTAAGATAGCCTATGGAATGTAGTGTAGGCAGTAAAACAATTTAAGTAATGGCTTAAGCTACAACAGATTTCAGAATGTGATATTCAATATCTGTGCAACCTCCAGCACTTTATTCTATATATATTTTTTTTTTTTATTATTATCAGATTATCTCTTCATCCACTTAAAAAATACTCTATTTTTCTTTAGACAAAGAAGAGGAAAGTATCATTTCTTCGTCAAGACTATTAAGCAAAATGTTTACTCAACCCAATTGAATTATGCAAATATACATAAGTGATGGCACGGTGCAATCTATCCAGTCATCAGGTTGCTGGCTGAAAATTTATGCAGCAAAACATGCATACCCACAAAGAAGAAAAAAAAAAAGAAGAATATTTTATGGATTCATTAATTTCGAATAAAAAAAACATAAATCAGAAACTTAGAGGCCCACTTGTTCCCACCTCTGGGAATAACCATTGCATTAGTATTACTTTTTGTGCAATGGAAAAAATAGTAAAAGAACCAGGGAATTAAATAAACCAGGAAAATTATATATATATATTATATCTACTTGGTTGAGCACCACCCCAAGTTCGGCACAAGGCCATTTTTATGTGCTCATCCCCGGGCTTTT
>JAYKTE010411790.1:0-10547 GCA_036873565.1 Xipholeptos notoides
TGGTTTGTAATCAGTAACTTGATAATGTTTTTTGAAGAGCCACTTAAAAAAACTTGTGGGGTATTTTTTTGATACAAAAGTAGGACAAATAAGACCACCAACATTTCTCTAAGACAAATCTATATATCAATCTGCTTGTCTGGTGTCACGAAAAAACTATCATCATCTTATACAGTAATTAGAGAGAAACAAATTACATTTCTTTATCTTCTATAAAATTCAGCCTTTTATCTTTCAGGTAAAACCAAAAGTTGTTAAGAAATAATGGATTTTAATAGTTTTTACATAGTTAAAAAAAGACAAAAATTCACTCAAACAGCGAATGCTGTAATTTTTCTAAATTTTTTTCAATTCATAGTCTGATCTGAAATATATTTTACTGATTTTCTATTGAAGAACAACCTCATTCTAATTGTTTACTTATGTAATCAGAAGGTTCTTGCTGGTGTGTGTTTTTAAATTTTTTCAACTACTGTTGATTTTCAATGGGTCCTGCTAGTTTAGATGAATATAATAAAGACTGTGAGAGCAATAGCCTGTGTTGTGTAAATGGTGTAAATGACTTCATAAAAGAAAAAAAACTAAAAAATTTAATCTTAGAGAAATAAGGCAGATACCTGAATACCTTTTGGCTATATTGGAAATGGTGTATCTTGGTGAGAGATTAAGTGAAAGAAAGAACACAAGACAAAATAATAAGAATTTGGTGTTTTTTTTTTTTGTTACATTAATAAAAAACATTACAAATAAAAAGACAAGAACACTCTAAAAAATGATCACCCTCCTCTCTTCCGAAGAAGAAAAAAAGAAGAAATATAATAAATAAATAAATGCGTGAATGAATGAATGAATGAATGAATGAAATAAATGAATGAATAAATGAATAAATAAATAAATCTGAGGAATGCAGAAAGATTGAGGCTGGATGGTAGAAGGTAGGGTGGGGGTTTCGGATAAGGAAAGCGGTTTCTTAAATGTAAAATGAGCTGAGGAAAAAAAAAATTTAAAAAAAACACAAATATTTAATGAAAACGAAGAAAAAAAATTTACAAAAATAAAATTTACAAAAATGAAGAAGAAAAAAAAGAAAAATGAAGAAGAAATGAAAAAAAAGAAAAAAACAAGAAGAAAAAAAAGGTAACAAAGAAGAAGAAGAAAAAAAGAAAAATGAAGAAGAAATGAAAAAAAAGAAAAAAAGAAAAATGAAAAAGAACTGAAAAAAAAGAAAAAAACAAGAAGAAAAAAAAGGTAACAAAGAAGAGGAAGAAAAAAAGAAAAATGAAGAAGAAATGAAAAAAAAGAAAAAAAGAAAAATGGAGAAGAAATAAAAAAAAAGAAAAAACGAAGAAGAAAATAAAAAAGGTAAAAAATATCTAAAATAAAAAAAAAATAATAAAAGATAAACAAAATATCAATCTTGAAGCTGATCAGAATATTCCAAAGTAAAAATCAAGAAATCAAATCAAATGGAAAACAAGGGGAGGCGGAGGAGGGGAAGAGGGAGAGAAGAAGATAGTGAATGAGGGGGAGAGGAGAGGGAAGGAGGGAGAGTGAGAGATAGATTGGGAAAGGGGGTAAGAAGAGAAGGGAGGAGTTAAAAGCCACGATTCGAACTTGTGTACTATGATTCTTATGTCCGACTGCATATTCACTAGCCAAAGTTGGCTTCCACTATATGTATGTATATATATATATCACAGATTGATATTTAGATATTATTTGGAAACTCTTCTCTACACAGATGATAAACAAAATGATTGCAGGGTTCATTTCAATTTTAGGATTGATGTACAACTATTTTTCGGACTGCTGTCCTCCTCTTTATCATTGTTACCTTCAAAATCCTTGGGATGTGGCTTGATAATTTGTACAACTGTCTTTTGAACTGCTGTCCTCATCCTTATCATTATTACCTTCACAATCCTTGGGATGAGGCTTGATAATTTGTAAAACTATTTTTCGGACTGCTGTCCTCATCCTTATCATTGTTACCTTCAGAATCCTTGGGATGAGGCTTGAAAATTTATAAAACCTAGTGTTTATAAATCCTAAGAATCACTCAAATTTTTCCCCCATGATTCATGACACGACAGATAAAGTCCTTGAGTATCTACTGTTCGAGCATCAGCTGAATGCAAAGGTTTCAATCCCACCCAAAGGCAGTAATCACCAAGATTCCAAGAATTCAACACTCAACCCGGTCATGGTTAACAGACAGCAGGCTAACCCTGTGGTTTGAATAAAGGGTTAAGTTCGAAATTCTGTCACTCCCGATTACAACAAGAAAGTTTGTGAGTTCAGTCACCTGAAAAAAGCGGAAGGGTTTATTGGCCCAAACGTTGTGAAGATAACAATAACAAGGATGAGGACAACAGTCTGAAAAATAGTTGTACAAGTTTTGCTCGGGTTCCACTTTTTTCGAACTTAGCTTTATTCCTCACGTAAAGAATGTTTTTTATTTACAAAACCAAGAATGCACACGTTCTGTTTTAAAATCCATTCCAGTGCCATTTTGATTTTCAAGGTAAAGAGAAACCTGAAGAAGGCCAAAGAATGAAATTGCCAAAAATAGCGAGGGAAGTCGATTTGGGCCAATCGGTAGGCAGTCGGACCTCGGAATCGTAGTACGCGAGTTCGTATCCCATTTGTTCCGTTTGCGTTCATATTCGTACTAATACTGTTGGGACAGGTATGAATCCCCACATTCCGTCCAGCTATGGGTCAAATAGTGTAATTTGTGTCATTAAAAAACTATGTGTGTACAAAAACTAACGTTTACCCAAAAATGATTGTCCTTGGCATTAAATGACCTAAAATGGTTGATATGCCGTAAAACACAAAGAAAGAAACAAAAAATAAAGGTAATTGAGCGTTAGGACTATTGGACTTGTAATTAATGTTCGTTTTCCTTTGAGAGATCGGTAAATCCCCAGCTTTTGTTAAAAGACAGAGCGAATTTAAGTTCCTCGTGTGACACATGGAAAATAGAAATTGATGAGACGGAGGTTATTGGTCAATCATGCCAAGTCCAATTGGGTGGTTAGAATCCGCGAAAAAAAAACCTTTTTATTATTGTAAAAGTAAGGAGCCCTGGAAGCGTGTAGATGAACTAGTTTTGATTACCAAAATAGAAACATCGAATTTTAATTAAAAGTCAGCCAAATACTTTACACTTTACTTTATATTTTCTGTGCACTATTCAATGAATGATAAACACAGGAATATCAAACGATTTGTTGGAATGTCATGCAAAAGCAACATAATCTAGATCCCTACATGCTTAATATTTGAATCTGTCCTCCGTTATCTTGGTAGTATCGTAAGGTTCTTTTACGTGTAAAAATTTACCAAAATGGGTTAATAAAATCGAATAAGAAAAACTAGAGCAATCTCAGATACCGAGAGAGAGAAAGTATGTAAAGGCACCGAGGTTGCAGCAGTGAGAAAAGCTTGGTCTTTGGATACGTAGTAGACGAGTTCAAATCCCAGTCAAAACCATTGCATTCACTTTCAGCTGTCTCGGGCAGATGAGGCTCGGGAGAGTAACTCATCTAGGTGAAGCTGATTACAAAAGCCAAGGGATGGGCACATAAAAAATGGCCTTGTGCCGAACTTGGGTTGGTGTTCGACCAAGTAAATATCATATATATATATATATATATATGTATATATGCACACAAATAATTTCTACAAACTATTTCACTTATTCTCGAGATTATACTGGTTTACCTTTTTGCATCCCACTTTTTTCCTGCCTGACGGAAAACTGCCAAAAATCTTTTCCAAGTATTTCCTCTCTCTCCCTGCATGCGCCATTCTATGATGCGATCTCCTGTTCAATACATTTAGTCATGCGAGTGTACACCCGAGTGTATCGTAAGCGTAAAAAGATTTCACCTGTCAACCCAACATTCTGTAAAGTTCTGTAAATATACCAAACTGCCAGTCAATACCTATGCAGCCGTAAGCGTGGGCACCATAAAGACAGAAGACAGACATTTCCAGATATTATTCTTGTAAACTTTTTTGCTTCAAAAATTGAAATATGTAGTTTATATCACAATGCTAACCCAGGTAACCATCTACTAATTCGTAGAATACGTATTATACCTTATATAGGGTTTTCCAATAAGTTAACGTATTTATCACATTAAAAATTTATTATATATACATACACGAAACACATACATATATATATAAAAAATACTTTTATAAACAAAGTATTTATGTATATAAATGTATATATATATGCGTGTGTGTGTGCGCATGGGTGTTTGTATGTTGTAGTAGTAGTTGATAAGCGTAGTCACGGAGTCAACGGCCTTCTGTGACTATTAGTTTCTCGCCTTCGCGGTCGTCAGCCCAAAAGATAGCCGTGGTGTTTACATCCATCTACATATAGACTGTATATAATGGATGTAAACACCACGGCTATCTTTTGGGCTGACAACCGCGCAGGCGAGAAACTGACAGTCACCAAAGGCCGTTGACTCCGTATCTATGCTTATCAACTACACACGCTCTATCACTTATATTGAGCACTTTATAAATATAGTCAAACCTACTCTACAGTTTAGTATACTTATATATATGTATGTATATAATATATTTTTAATGTAATAAATATGTTAACTCCTGTCCAAGTTATTGGAACATTATAAAATATGTGTGGAAGAAAGAGATGATTCTCCTTGAGATTTGTGTGAAAGTGCATAGGGAAATGCAACAATCTTTAACCTATATATTTTTTATGTGTGTGAACGCGTAGGGTTTTGTTTGCAACACCCGTGTACATGTTTTGTTTTATATCTATAAATTTATGTCTCTAAATGATTGTGTATGTTTTTTTTTTTACCGAGTTTAACCCTTTGGACCCTGATGGGCTGATATATCGGCCCTTGTGACCTAAGGCAAAAATACGAATCAGCTGATATTTGGGCTCTCCATGGTCCTCTAATAGAATGGCTCTGATTGGCTAATTGGTAATTTTGCTAAGTCAGGGTCCAAAAGGTTAATTTTGCTTACGCTTTTGTCCGTTACTGTTAATATAGTTGTATATGTAGCCTGTGTGTGTGCGCAGGTTCACATGTATTTTTCCGTTGTGTGTGTGTGGGAGAGTAAGAACCTCAGAAAAATATATCTCTTTCTTAAATAAACACCCTCATCGACACAAAAACAAATACAGAAAATGTATTAATCTAACACGCCGCCCCCTTCCCCTCTCACTGTCACTCATTCCATCTTTTTTAGAAACCGGAAGTCAGAGATTCACAGCGCCCTAATCCAATTATGTAGTTACCATATAAATGTTCTCATTCATATACAAGTAGATGCACACGCATGTACACGCACTTACAGGAATGTGCAAGTATCGTTTATACGCACTCGTGAACAGACTTATTTGGTTTATATTCCTGATATACAATATTTATAACTATAAATATGAAAACATTATAAAAAATATACAGTGGCATCCAAAAGTCTGAAACAATATATATTTTTGAGATTTTTCCAACAAACTTTTTTTGAATTTATATCAAAACTTGGTGGATTATACCATGTCTTAATCAATTGTATTTTCGTTTAGACTTAACTTTTTATTTGTTTTTATCTATCAATTTTTATTAAAATAAATCAGTAAAAACAATGAACATTTCACTACAGAAAATAAAAGAATCTTTAGAATAAGTCATATAACTCTCTCTAAATCAAATCAAATTTTATTTTCGAGCGAGATTAAAAAGTTCTAGCGTTTAATACTCAAGGAATTATTTAACTAAATATGCTAACATTACGCAAATGTAAATAAGAAAAAAAATCATTTCTTTCTTACATAATTTTCTACATTTTTACAGATTAGAATTAATTAACAAATTTTAAAAATATTAGATAAATTAACAAATTTTAAAAATATCCAATAATTTTTTCTGTTTTTTTGCTTTTACTTTTCAATAAAATTCTACGATATCCAGTAGGATATTATTGAAAAATTATAGTAAAAACAAAACAAAAAAATACTTAGAAAGCCAATATCCCAGCAGACCGGCAGGAGGAAATAGCAGTAAGCAGAACTAAACACTGTGTAATGTCAAGCTTTACATATCTCGGTGAAGATGTACGAGTACAAGAAATATTTTCAATATAAGTGTTTTGCTTTAATATTGGTTCTCATGTATTAAAAGCCTTATAAATATATATTTAGAATTATCTGTCAATTCTATTGGCAATCGACCAATCTATATACCTACTTTATAAAAAACTGACATATTTAAAAGACTCAACGGGTTACGAGTATTCTAGTAAATAATATAACTTAGTAGAGGAATTTTGATTCTTGGTCTGCGTCTGGAAAAAAAGGCAATTAAATTCAAATTTATTATGCAGATAGATTTGAGTTGTGTGTCAGCGATTTGAGTACTGAATTTTCGTCGGTGCAAGATAGAGAACAAAAATTAGTATGATATCTCTTTTTTCCATCTCTACATAATACCAAATAAGTCGACCTGGTGCATTTAGTAATTTAGACCTCGGGTTTGTTTTTCCTTCATGAGACTTGGCACTGAGAATCAAGGCCCTAAGTAGTTTCTACCTTGGCAGGTGGAGAAGTACGTACGAAAATCACTCCCAGGGAGGTGAAATGAAGGAGGGAATCAAGAAAGCTTTGAACTTTTTGCTTAAAACATTTATGAAAATAGGTTAAATAAATGGCATCAAAGAGTCAATTCACAGGTGAAAAAAAATAAAAAACAGTAAATAGAATTATTAAAAATAATCAAATGGAATTCGGAGATTTTTGCTCCTTTAAATGAAAGTTACTGGACGTTAACCTGTTTATCAAAAGCACCAAACTTTTTTTTATCCCTTGGACCCTGACTTAGCAAAATTACCAATTAGCCAACCAGAGCGACAATGGAAAGCCGAAATAACAAGTGTGTTGCTTTTCCCTAGGTCACCAGGGTCGATATATTGGCCCTCAAGGGTCCAAAGGGTTAACAAAGTTTAGTTTATTTGATTTTGATAGTTTGAATTTATTAGACGAGTTTCGCTTTTCTTTATTCGAGTTATTCAAATTTCTGCTCTCTTTTTCAATGTCATCTTTACTATGTTTCAGCCGATGTGCCTTTCGGTCTTAATTAGGTATTACTCGAACTCGGGGACCTTCATCTTGAACTCGGTAGCTTTCTCGGAATTACGAATTTAACCCTTTATTTTCTCTACGGGGATAGACTGCTCACATTCCGTAAGCATCATCAGGTACAATGTCAATCTATATGAGGTCTTATTTAGTTATTTTCGCATGCCTTCAGCTTTGAATCTATAACTTTCAGATAAATAATAATACAGCGACGGGCGAACTTTAGGAGAAAGTAAGTATCACTTTAAAATGTAAAAAAATACTTAAAATCTTGGAACAATATTTTAGTTATTCAACCAACAAACATGGGAAAGTAAATTTAAACCAAAATCCTGAAAATTAGTTGAATTTAAAACATCATAGTTTTAGGTTTTTCATATTTACCTTTTCAAAAATTTATGCAAATATCAATACTCACATTCATATCAATACTCATACTCGGAAAAAAATCTTGAGTTGTTGATAGTTTTAGGACAAACGGAATCTGTAAGAGATTTTAATGATTTCCTTTAAAAAGGGGCAAATATAAAGGGAGGTAATTTGTTAATCTCTAATTACCGTATGAGATGATGATAGTTATTTGTGACACCGGACTGGCGTAGAAGTAAAATAATAACTAGATCTTTATATGGAAAAAAAAAATAGTCATGGTAATGATATTGATAATAATGTGCTCAGGGTAGTGCGCTCTTCTGCATCGTGCATTGGTGTGAAGTGTTTTGTTGAGCTGGATGTACCAAGAAGATTTGGAACCATACGTCTGACATAAATGTAGCGAAATATGATGGAGTATCACGAGGAGATTGTCACATTGACTGCAGCGAAAGTCACTGGATTCACCGATGTGTGAACGCACAATTCTTACGAGAATTGTCTATTCGACTGTCTCAGGTTTACCAAATTGAATAAATATAAAAAATTCTCTTTCGGATGATTGCTAATTTAGATTATGATATTTTGATAACGTATCCTGTGGAACATCATACAAGAATCCCTGTTCTATGCATGCACGGTTGGACTTTTGAAAAAAAAATGGTATCCAGAGGCTCACCTTTGAAAATTAAATTATTCTAAATTTTATGATAAAGGCTTTTTTTTTTTTTTTGTTTCTTGTATTTAAATTTGTAATGTAAAGAATAATTGGGACACGCAAATCACAAAATACAAAAGCTTTTCTTAATTTTTTTTGCCTCACCAATCTCCCGTTGAATTTAAGATGTGATTTGAATGGCAATTTTCATTGAAGAATGAATATCTTACAAACTATTCTATTTTAGAGATGATCTGGATTAATGTCAGAATCCAAAAATATTTTGATTGCTTGCACTTTACGGCATATCAACCATTTTATTGGGCAGCGAGGTTGGCGCAGTGGAAAAAGCTTGGTCTCTGGAATCGTATTACCCGAGTTCATTGCATTCACTTTCGGGCGGATGAGACTCGTTAACTCAGGAGAGTAACTCATCTAGGTGAAGGGCAACACTGATTACAAAAGCCCAGGGATATAATGAGCAAATCAAATGGCCTTGTGCCTAACTTGGGTTGGTGCTCGACCAAATGAATATGATATCAATCATTTTATGTCATTTAATGCCGAGAACAATCATTTTTTGAGAAACGTTATTTTTTTCCACACTTAGTTTTTCTAATATCACCGAATGCACTATTTAACCCATAGCTGGAGGTAATGTGGGGATTCATACCTTCCTAAGGGTATTAGTCCCAATATGAACGCAAACGGAACGACCGGGATATGAACTCGCGTACTACGAATCCGAAGTCCGACTGCCTATCCACTGCCTATCCACAAATCGACTTTCCGAAATATTTTGAGGGTATAAAAAATATATGAAATATATATATACATTTTTTTTTACTGCTTTGCTTAAAGGCGAGATTGAAGTAATAGTGTTCTTGTTTAATGCAAAACATAGTATTCAGTATAGAATGTAAGAGCATATGCATATAATTCTACTTTAAGAAGAAATCTCAAAGATTGTGACTCTCGTGCTATGATGCGATAGTCAAGATAACAATAATAGATACGTGGACGAACGAATCATTTACCTTTCTTGTTTTGACCGCTGAAACGCGGGGCAAAGGCAATTATTCTTTGCTCTCCCCCCTACGACTTCATTGCTATCCGGTCACAGGGAACAATTCCTTTCTTTCCGGATGGTTCCATTTTGACCTCGACTGACCCAATAATATCAATTGTTTCCTCGACTGACGCGTGTCTCTTGTCCCCTCTGTACTTAAAGGGTTTCACTTAAATTCAACTCGCCCTTCTTCTGTCATTAATCGAAATGGGTAGGATGAGAGGAGGTTTGGGGCGAAGTCCGAGCGACCCGAAGGCAGTGTCAGGTTTCAGGCTTTTCAATTTAGTTGTCCATTTATTGTCAAGTTAAAGTGGCCCGCCCTTAACGCAAATCGACCTCAGCTGGTTGAATACATAGGGACAGATACGACTAGAAGGGGTTTGGGTTTCAGCTCTAGGTTGTACTTCAATTAATTTTATAGAGACACAGACACACACCCGCCATGTCAATTAAACAGACACTTGGTAAGTTACTCATCAGCACGCACAGATTCATATCTTTTAGATTGTCGCATAAGAAATAGTTATTAAAAAAAATTCATACAAGCATTTATTTTTTTTTAGTTACAGAATATCTTACTGACATACAATATTCGTTTAGCCAGCTTTCCTGAATATTAGTTAAGTCGGTTAGAATTGAAAAAAAAAATGTCGAATAAATAAATAGTTATAACGGTAGAAGAAATTATTTATTGATATACAACATTCATAGTAGGATTTTAAATGCCGTATCATTAGATTATAACTTTTAGAATCATTTTATTCTTTAGCAAAGATTTTAGTGGCAACAAAATAAACGTAAATGCGTATTTCGAACATGATAAACCTATATTTTTAATATGTTTTTTAATAGTTTTATTCGACTACATTTTCGTTAATGGGTACAGGACGAATGTTCAGAGTAATATTTCATTATGGATTAAATACGTTAGATTTTCACCGAGAAATGTTAGCTAAAGAACCATATTATTCAGAATTACTGCCTAAGACGTTATATTTCACATGAACAACAATAATGTTTTAACCAAACTTTTCAAATGCGAAGGAACAAAATTTCAATATGGCTGAAATCGTGGATCGAGTTAATTTTTCTGATTACGAAAAATAATCTTGTTTAAGAAGTTTCCTTGCATAAAGTTAGATATATTAACAAGTATTGTATATTTTTCTAAATCTAAAAACCAAAAGTTTTTTATTTATGAGTTTTTTGTTTGTTCCATTTATAACTCTCCAATTAAAATTCATTTTATCGTTGAATTATTCTCGTAATAGAATTAATTTTACATTTTTGAAAAATGAACAGAATTAGCAGAA
>JAYKTE010411901.1:0-10547 GCA_036873565.1 Xipholeptos notoides
CAATATTTGACTGTGCTTGACTTGTTCAAATTATAGAAGAGAGTTTGAGTGTTTGTTGTGCTTCTAACAGGTAGGTGGATTTTCCTTTGTTTTGAGAAGGGTTTTTTGCAACACAATCGACAACAGTATGCGTTGATGATGCGTGACCATTTTTTTCCTTTCTATTCTTTCTACCTCCTTCTCCTTACCGTCACCGACCGTATTTAAGTAGAAATAAATTGGGATGGCAGCAGCAGCAGCAGTCACACTTTGACGCAACTACAAAACTAATGTACACATTTTTAAATTAACACTTTCCTTTATGTTTGAATGAACATCAACTCTGAACTGAACCATGATGGTGATGGATGAACCTTGACAACTTCATATTGACATCTTTTACAAACAAAAACATTAAAAAGAAAAGGCTGCATCTGCATACTGACTGCAGTGAGTGCAATCAATCATAACTTGAAACGACTTCAGTGGACACTTATTTATTTTAAACTTTCATAACTTAAAATCTTTCACTTATTTATTTGGTAACTGAAACAAGTTTATTTTTTGGTTTCTAACATTAAGTCGTTTGCATTGTGATTTTATTTCGATTTTCTTGCGAAATGAATGGCACCACTTCCCGGAAAAGCAAGATACAATATTTGCCGACCCCGACATGACGAGTGAAGAAGCGATTAGAGACGCACGAGAATAAAATCAAATCATTTTTCTCTCCCACCCTGGCGGGGCCTCCGAGATATATATATATATGGTATAATCTCGGAGGCCCCGACCCTGGTCACCACGCGGACACCAAGAACATCAACAATCAACATCCTTTTTTAGTTAATCCCTCTCATTTTAAGTAAAGTTTTTCTTAAACTTATGTTGTTTAACCGTTAAGAAAAAAAGTGTTTTTTTTTATAAATTGAATTGCATAAAAAATCTATTCAATTCATGAGTTGTTGTTTTTTTTCTTCTTGTTTTTAATGTGATACAAAAGGAAATGTACTGTTGAGTGTACACAAAATCACTCACATAGCAAATACACACATCACAGCCAGTCAGTACAGACAACACACATACACACCACAGTCACCACACACCCAGCAGACTGGTGTTTTGTAGTACAGCGTCTGAAAAACAAAAAAAAATCATTAACAACAATCCTTTCATTTATTGTTTTTATTTGATTTGGTTTTTGTCCTATTTTGAGTGAAGGTTTTTTTATTGACTACACTGTAGTCTGTCAGTAACAGTCAGTCCCATTTTGTTGACTTGAGACTAGACGTATCAAGTCAACAAAATGAATTTTAAAATAAGTTCAAAAATTATTTTATAAATGTACTAACTACTCTCTATCAGTCAGTTATCAATTAACACCTATATTTTCACTAAACCTTAATTTAAATTGGCATTTAATGGGTTTTATTATTTTTCCATGTTTTAATAATTGAAAAGTTCTTTATTTAATTAAACAGAATCAACAGAAATATTTTCTTACGCCACTTTAATTACTATCATTCATTCTTCTAACTAATCTATTTTATTTCGTCCTGTCCTTGCTGCTCAACTGAACATTTCTTTTTTTTATTTGTTAATAATTCGCCATGTGTTCAAGTTAGGGTGATGTCCCTTTAAGCGGGATCGCCATTACACTCCGAAAGGCATTAACTGTGTCTTGTCATTATTTTTTCTCAAGGAAAAAAAAAACAAGAAAACATTATTCAAGCCAATTTATTGCAAGAAGCGATAAAACTATCTGCTAACTAGTAAAGCAAAAGGAGATATATACCGATCCCAAGGATATTAATTGAAGATCTATACGTGAAGAATACACTGTGTCTTATTCATTTCATTGATGTCGTAGGCACCGGAAGTTTTAACAGAAAAAGGTAGGAACGAGTGTACGGCAGTCCGTAACAGACACAATTTCATATTGTCTACTTTGTTACCTTTAGTAACACTTAGTAGATACAATTAGCAACCTTTACTACTGGAAACTACTTCCAAAAGGTGATAAATAATATTTTATTTTAACAACTGGATACTTAAGCTGGAGTTCATGTGTAGGGTAGGTATTACTTTTAATGTTGGTCACTAAGAATAAGTTAAGGAAAAATAATATTAGTGTCACCGATGGCCCTCCGTAAGTATAATACTTCAAAATTGTTTAACCACTCTGCTCGCCATTTTTCTCTCTTGCCTCAAGTTTATCACTATCGTATGGTGAGAATGTATCTACTTAAACAGCAACTGTGTTTTACTTAGGCAGTTTACAGGCCTCCAGCAATGTCTATGATTCAAGGTATTTATCTATAATCTAATATAGTCGTCAATTGATAAATTCATTTGGACTTGTTTCCTCTCCCGGAAGCCGAAAAAACTCAGTCATACGGGAAAAGTAAGCATAAAGTGGGGGTTTAAAGAATAATACTTTCATAATTATAAAGTCGACTCCGACTTTTTGACCGCAAAAAAAGAAAACATATTTTCAAGAAGTGTGTATTATTACCCAATTTTACTTTTTTCGGTGTTACCGTGTGGGGTAATTAGCGTAAGAATTTAAAAATTTGTTTTTATCTCCTTTTTAGTTTACATTAAGTTGACTTGTATTTTTCAAAATTCACTTTTATAGAATTTACTTTCAATTGATCCATGTCACTGTGTCTGGATTTTTCTTTTGTTTCCAAAAATTAATAAATCAATTTCCAAGTTTATTGTTTTATTGCTAAAGATTAGAAGACCTTGGATAGCAACAATATTCTTCCTTTGTTTTAACTATACATTAGAAATACCGTTCTCTAATTCAACTTAACTTCACCTCCTCTTTATTGCACGAGTAACTTTTAATTTTTAAGTGTCAACACCAGACACCACACATAAGTGACACTAAAACAATATTTTCTTTTAATGATAAATTTGTATTAAAATAGTTTTTTAAATATTTATATATGTTTTATAGCGAATAAAATCAAAATAATCACTATACTCAAACCGTGTAAGTTTTTTAATGTTAATGTTAAAAAATCTAACTGATCAAAATTTAATGTGTGTTTAACAACAACTGAATAAGTTCGGACTATAAGTGTAAGCTTTTTTCATTTCTACTTTATTTGATTAGGTTATGGATAAATACTTTAAAAAAAAATTAATAATCATTAATTAAGAAAGTATTCCGTTATGGGGTTCTTATCCAAATTTCGTATGAATTTTTCTAGTAAAAAATAAACATAACACTTGTTTTAATTTTCTTTGGCCACGGAAGAATAAATATTTTATTAACCCTTTTAAGTGTTTACTGTTTAAATTAACTATTTGAATCTATTTTATTTTCTATCATTAAAAAAATGTTTAATTTGATTATTGTTACAATTATTTTCAAATTTAAAAAAACAAACTTACGAATTAAGTTCATCCAAAAAAAGCTCTTAATGAGATTGTTTCATACTCCCACATTTTACAATGAAGTTTGAATAATGGTAATTTGAAATAATATTGCTTACAAGCAAAAAAATTTTTTTTTTTTTTTTTCTCGGAGGAGGCAAGACGGCAGTTGTTACCAACAACGCCAACTTAAACATTCACATTCCAAAGGTTGATTTTTGGTGGTATTCGGGTCTGCTTAGGGTTGAAGTTAGTTAAAATTTATGTTGTAAGTCAAAACAAACACTCGTTGTTGCAGTTGGCGAAACAGTGTTTAGTTGGTGTAATCGTTTATATCGTGTTTATTTTAAAGTGGAATTTAAACCCATTTCCAAACCTATTTTTTTTACAAAAAATTGAATAGAAAACTCACGTGGAATTGAATTGTAAAAAAATAATTTAAAGTAGATTTTAAAAAAATCAAATTGAAAGAAAGTTAGTTTTTTGAAAAAAATATTTTTACAAAAATACAATTTAAGAAAAAAAGTTTGAGAAACTAAAAATGTTCTTTTTTACTTGTCCAATTGAATTACAAATAGTTTTTTGTTTATAATCTGAATTTTAATTTTCTTATGCGTGAAATCGAACCGTCTCACAGTTTCAATATTATTCTTGTTTTAATGATAAATAAATTACACTGTAAAAACCAATGTCCATTGTCCAATCCTAGATGAAATGAATGAATGTGTAAACAAACCGTAACCGATCAAATCAAAATCACTGATATCATTTTCAACGTGTTTTTAGTATTTGTTTATGTTTCGTATTATAGTATCCGTTAATACTAATTATTCTGAAACAAATTTAATCGAATAGCTATCAGTTTAATTTAAGAGTGCATTCATTGCACGTCACACCAAAACAACGACCAAACCAAAAGGGTTTCTTCCTTTTTTTCCTACCGAGAACCCAGCCTAGCCTCTCTCATTTACTTACTTCTAGTCAGTATTAGTGATAATTTTAACGTAAAATATATTATTTTTTAAATTTCAGTTTGTTCAAGAAACCACTAATCAAATCTACTTTTCATTGTAATGCCTTTAGTAAGCAAGATATATTTTATAATGGTGAAAATAAAGAATATTTGGAAAGAACTTATTAACATTTAGGTTTTTGCAGGTGTGTGTTTGGTCACGTGACCATTTTGTTTTGTAGCCGTACTGAAGAAAAGAAAGGGAAAAAATAACATTTTTTTACTAACGAGGGTTTCCATTACGTGTTTAATAATAATAGTCCAACTTATTCATTAATCTCGAAATAAAAATGTAACTTAACTTGAAAAAATATGTATTTAAAAATCTAAAAACTTATTTTTTTAAAAAGTTGGCCCATGTTAAAAGACGGCGTTTCCAGTTTGAGAATTTCTAGTTATTAGTCGTTGGCTCAATTCACCACACCAGTTTTCTTTCTTTCTTTCTTACGACGATTATTTATTTTTCAAAGATCGTTCACAAGCAAGCTCAAATTATTTCTATTTTTAATTTTTGTTATGTGATTATCAGGCATTATTTTATTTTACAGTGCTGAGTGCAAAAAAATAAAATAAAATATAGTAGTTGGTAGTTTTGTAGCTAATGAAATAAGTAATAAAATGATAATAAATTTGATGGCGATGATGGTGGTCTTACGTTTCTTTTTCTTTTTTTTACCCTCTTTCACCCAAATGTACTATTATTGTACTACTGAGTGTTTCTTCATGACTTAAATAACTGTAACCATTGCTTCCAAATTAAAAATAATTGAAAACTCAGGAAATTATTTTCTAAAATTTTATTTCAAAGGGTGCGAGTCGAGTAGGTAGCTTATGTCATTAAGTGGTAAGTGTAAACACCGATAAATTAAAAAAAAAAATGCTAAAATACTCAGCCTGTTTAACCTGACACAAACAAACAAAAAGAAGAAACTAATTATTATTTTTAATAATTGATTGATATGTGTTTTTGTTTTCGTATGATCAGCTTTAAAGGTTTGGTAGGTAGGTAGGTAGGTCAGACCGGTAGAAGTAGGCAGGCAATTCAGCAAATATTTCTCAAGAAATCGTCTATAAATACGAGTTACTGTTTTTCTTCTTTTTTATTTGTTTAAGTTGCAGTCTGTGTGTGTTGTTGCTGTTTGTTCACGCAACCTTTTTACATTTAGAAATATGGCTGCTAGTGCTGCTGCTCTTCTGCCTTTTCTTTTCTTACCGGTTTTTGGTTTACGCACTCAAAGGAGTAAGGGAGGGACCACTGGGTGGGGGGAGATTTCGTTAAAAAGTAAAAATCATTCAGTGTAAATATTACCTCGAAAAAAAATTTTTATATCAGAAGTACAAAAAATCATGCTTGAAAAATGTTTTGGATCTTTCGTTTGCTGGTGCTGGTTTTGTAGTGTACTGTTGTTGTCATGATGAAATGAGTATTTTTTTCATAGGTTTTTGTAATTAATTAAAGTAAAGACATTATTTCAGAATAATGCCAAGAAAAGAACATTTATGCTTCGCTTCAAATAAAAAGTAACTGTAATAATAATTGTAGATATCAATAAGAAATTTTTTTTTAATATGATTGTTTTTTTTTTTTTATCACTTTATTTAAGAAGATAATTTCACTATAATTTTGAAGTTTTGAATTAAGTTTTTAAAAATTAAAATTTGTGTCTTTTTCGTACAAACAAATGTCTTGTTTTTCCTTCGTTCTCGACTGTTTATGATTTAACTATTATAATTTTTATTTGAAAAAAAAATCGTTTTTAACTGGAATTTTATCCTTAGGACTTAAATTTATTATTAGTAAACAGAAACGGTAAACAGTGAAAAACACAAACAACAGTAAACAAAACACATAAAATGCAATGTGTACGTGTTTGACTTTTTTTTTTTTTTACTGAAATGGCCCTTTTCACGGTTTAAGTGGGGTATTATTTTTTTAATTCACGTTTTCAATATTGCATTAATGCAATAATAAATATTGCTCGCTCGATTAAAGTAACAGTGACGACCCATATCGCCACGTATACGTTTTTCGATAGCATATTTTGATTTTTTTCTCCTTATTTTTTTAGATTTAGCTCTCAAATACGACATCATTAATCTCGGAAACGACACGAAGTTAGTTTAGTAAGAAAATTAGAGACAAGTTATTTGTGTGATGATAAACGGTTTTAAATCTTCGTAGATAAATAACAGTAGTGTGGGTGGGTGGTCTTCGCTTGCTGCTAGTTTCTACGGTATCTCTTTCTTTCCTATTTATAGTTTTAACATCAGTCGTTCGTTGACTTGTTTGTTGTTACACGTTTCTTTAGCTAGTGCCATCACTGCCATCTCATTATAGTAGTCCTACCTCTACTCATTCTCTAACCAGTATTGCAGACAGGACCTTCCGCAATATTCCGGTTGATTTGAAGAGGATTTAAAGAGTGGTTTTGGTTTGGATGTGGTGGTACTGACGCTTTTCTTTTCTTCCTTACATTGAATATGGGCCATTATTACCGACCCCGTAATTAACCTCGGGGTTAAAATCTTGTCGTCAAAGAAGTTAGAACAATTAGGTTATTATTCGCAGTAGACGAATTGAAATAATCCTTAAATTTGCCTATAATAAGAGCCTTATTTTATGACTCCTTATTAGCAGCCACCACCGACTCCTTCCCGTTTTGAAATTTTATTTTTTATTTTTTTGAGACTTGTAAGCTACGGACGGAATGGAATAATGGCGACGCAGGCAGGACGCACAGCCCAGCCCAGGGAATAGTGGTTGGTAACTGTCGGGTAAAATGAAACGTAAAATTATTATTATTATCATTGTCATCATCATTATTATTACTATTTTTATTTTTTTTAGAAAAAGTTGATTTGGCAATTTTTTACCCCAAAAACTTCCTTATTTATAGTTGTAGAGCTTTAGCTTTACCAACAACTTGTGGGGGATTTCAAGCTGGTATGTTATTGTTGACTGTGACAGCAAATCTAATCAAACACTCATCATCCAGTCAGTACCCAAATTGTGACCATGTTTGATGGTCACTTTACCTCACTTACTAACCACTCTGGCTCTGTAGTTCTTTGAATCTCTAGTTTCATTTTAGGATAGTCAGACTCAGCTTCGATTTTACTGCAATAATGTTTTACCAAATATTGGTTTGGAGAGGGTCTCTAAACTTCTCACTTTACAAAATCGAGAGAGAGAAAAAGAGGGAGCATCCATAACCACCAACAATTACTTTGATTTTGTTGTTGTTGTAAAATGTCATCATCGTCATGAAACTGTCCATATCCAAAATATTAATGATATTATTACGTACTTTGTGTTATTTTGTACTCAGAAGAATAGTTGATCAATCTTTTTACACTTTCCTTTAGGAAAATTTACTTTTACTTAGTGTTCAAAACTAGCTGGTGGGATTACATTTGTTTGTTTACATTTTAATGTTATTTATTTTTTACCTCCTCCCCCGCTCTTCAAAAGGTCTCTCACTCTCCGATTCATGCATGCATGATGACATATCTTTTAAAATCTACCCAAAACCAGGGAATTATTCAATCATTATGAAAATTTCACCAATTATCAAGTCAAGTACATAATAAATTTGATATTATTATTTTTATTTTTAAACCTCATATTTTTTTTATTTTTGGTTTCCCTAAAAGCCTGACTCCTCAATGACATTTATTTTTGGAAAGAGGAATATGAAGATTATAAAAAGAAACAAAACTAGATGCTAGTTTTGAGAAAAACGACAAGGGAAATTCTTAATTTAAATTTTTATTTTTTATTGATGTTTGAAATTTGATAAATTGTTAATAATAATTATCTAGGCAAAGTTGTAGTTCAGTGAGTGACTTATAGCTCGGCATTTTCCGGAAGTGCTTAGTTTTCTGATCACCGCTTGAACGGTGTTAGCAAATATGTTCTCTCTAACAGAAAGATTTTCTCTCAAATTTGTTCCACCTAAAAGAAAGATGAATTTTTAGATATTTGTTTTAAAAATTTCTTTAATATGGGACCACATGTTAAAACCTTTGTTTTGAATCACTAGAAATCTAGGATCCAAGTGAAAAATATATTTAAAAAAAGAATTAAATTCCTTATTTTTTTGCTTGTTAATTTTTCTTTAAAGAATGTTTGGTATTTGTCAAATTATTATTTATTGCTTGTTCGTTTTTTTTCTTTTATAAAAAAAGATAATTATATTTATATTTCGGCATTTATTTGTAAAACAAATATTGAATTATATATATCCATTTTTGTGTGGACTGTTGTCTGGAATGCGGTGAAACAACAACTATGAAGACAATAGTTCATAAAAATGGATATACAGATTATAAAAAAATTGTCTTAAAGGATTAAAAAAAAATAGACAAATATAATGTGTTGAAAATCTTTGTTAGAGAGGCCATATTTTCTATAACACCGTTCAAGCAGGGATCAATGAATTAAGGGCTTCCAAAAATTGCCAAGCTATAATACACTAAACTACAAGTTTGCCTAATTTTCTATATATTTTTTTTCACCAAAAATATGAATACTCCAAATTTAAAATAAGATTTGAAAAAATGTTTTGTGCCATACTTTGCCCACTCTTGATATTTATATTCCTCCTACCTTCTTGATAGCATCAAATCTGAGCATAATGTCAAAGCTTAGCTCTCTCTTGCTAGTGACTAGTACCATTAGTGTCAGAGGTTGCTCTCCTCTGTCAATTTGTTGCTCTCAACCCTTTATATTACAGCACTTTTTTACCTGCAGTTATCATCTCAGTTTCCCATGAGTGCCACCTGCAATATACCTCTCACCAAAGTCCAAGCACCCAGAATCAAACAGCATATTGCACCATCATACATACATGTCCACCACAAGTACTGGCGGTGCCATGATTGTTATTCTGTGTTGGGGCGGTCTGGACTCCATTTCCGCTGACAATTCTTCAATAGGTACTCCACTTAACTACACTGATAGCAGTACATAGCTGGGTGTACATCATATTTACAGGTGTAGAGTGGAAGGATCCACTCAACCCTGTCTATTTCACACAGCTCACAGGTTAATTTTAGGTTTTCCAGACACTCCACTATTGGTAAAATCATCATTGAACCACAATACTTGAGGATGGATCTAAATTCTTAAAATCATTCTTTTAGGTTAGATTATCAGCTAATTGATAGTTTGATTATCCAGTTTACTGTTTTGAGTATTAATCATGTTTTGGTCATATTGAAAAGATAACAGTACCCAAAACAAAGTTCATAGTGAAAAATATTTCAATTAGGAAATTTTGTTTGTTTGTTTGTTTGTGTTTTACGGCATATCAACCATTTTAGGTCATTTAATGCCGAGAACATTCATTTTTGGTAAACATTAGTTTTTGTACACACTGTCTTTTTTTTAATGACACAAATTACACTATTTGACGCATAGTTGGAGGGAATGTGGGGATTCATACCTTTCCCAACAGTATAAGTACGAATATGAACACAAACGGAAGAACTGGGATTCGAACTCGCGTAGTACGATTCCGAGGTTCGACTGCTTACCGATTGGCCCAAATCGACTTCCCCATCTTTGAAGTACAAAGATTATTGGGAAGTCGATTTGGCCCAGTGGGTAGGCAGTCGAACTTCTGAATCGTAGTATTCGAGTTCGAAGTCTAGCCGCTTCGTTTGCGTTCATATCTGGACTAATACCCTTGGGAAAGGTGGGGAAGTCGATTTGGCCCAGTGGGTAAACAGTCGGATTTAGGAATCGTAGTATGCGAGTTCGAATCCCAGCCGCTTCGTTTGCGTTCATATCTGGACTAATACCCATGGGAAAGGTGGGGAAGTCTATTTGGCTTAGTGGGTAGGCAGTCGGACTTCGGAATCGTATATATATATATATGTTTCTATATGTTTATATATATCTATATATACATATGTGTTTAGGTTCCGTCCAAAATTAATTTGGGCAAGTACAAAGTAGAGTGCTCAATAGTATTAAAATAGAGCAGTTATATATAGAGTTATATGTTATGACTACGACCCTGACGAAGCACATCGGTGCAGAAACCCAGGGTCGTAGTCATAACATATACATCTATATATATCTATCTATTTATATATATATATATAGTCGAAAAGTATATGGTTGTTCCAACGAGAGAAAAGTTGATAGTTTGAAAATGAGAAAATG
>JAYKTE010412012.1:0-10547 GCA_036873565.1 Xipholeptos notoides
TGCTAGAGCGACACACACACACACACACACACACACACACACACACACACACACACACACACACACACACACATGTATTTAACTAATTTGATTTTTTTCTAATCATTTTATTATTTTTTTAATTCCTCCTACAGTATCTTATGTTTGCTAAATGATTTTTCTTTTTATTGAAATGAAACAAATTTTTATCACCCAACTCATACCTATAGAAAAAAAAGAGATTTATTTTATTCTCAGCGGTATTAACTTGAATGTAAATATCATGTTATAAGTGGGATTTGAACTTATGTACTACGATTTTAACCACTTCAACCAAACATGGCATAAGGTTGTTGTTGTTACAGTTTAACAATTGATAGAGATAAATCTGCAAACTTAATGAGACATACTAAATGTACTTTAATTTACTAAATTTGAAAGTATTTGAGGTTTCTTCAATGCTTTTATTGATATTTTCCAGTAAATTATTTTATACAAGTTCGACTATTGCAATGAAAATATTTGCAGCAAAACTGTTTAAAATAAAGAAAAATCAGTCTAAAACTTAAATTATTGTCTTGTAATCATTTTTATAAAACTTACTCTTTATTTCTCTCTTTAATCAGAAATAATATTTAGGCTTTAAAACCAAAAAACTGACCCGCCCAATATAAAGAAAATAAAACCTAAGAGTAAAACTCCATGAAGTAAAAATGGGGAGGAGCCCAGAACAATATAAGGGTTTAGCCAGATGGGGAAAAATGTTTTTTCATAAACAAATTGATAAAGGAATCACTTCTTTTATACAGTTGGGTGGTGGAATCAAACTAGTCACCAGAAATAATTTCTTTATTCATGTTAATCCCTTATTTTGCCCTCGAATTCTAAGACTTATCTTATATCTGTCACACACACTCAGAACCTTTGACTACTAATTTGTATTTATCATTATTAGAATGTTGTTCAGGTTCCATTGGAGAGCTGTCTCCATTAAAATATAACAATTCAGGCATGTCTTCTTAAAGAATAGTTATCTATGCATAGATTTTCCAACTGTGACTTTTTTTAATGTTCAAATAATCAGATGTGAAAAGGTTTCCCTGCATAATGTCTATTTATGGCCACAAACCTAATAAAAAGAGATAAGTTGAATGGTGAGAAGTGTTCAGGTTCAGTGCATCTTATTCAGGCATAAAACAGCGTGAAATTCATGCATTTTATTGACAAATATAGTTATAAATACATTATATGTATATAATTATTCTAGTTATTAATTCTGTAAAAAAACTGATAATTATATGTGTATAATTATTCTAGTTATTAATTCTATAAAGAAAAAAAACAATCTTTATCCGTGAAGTATTCTTGTCTTTCTTTAAATTCATCTATATATCTACTAAGATTAATGTATCATGTTTATAAAACCAAAGTCTACAAACCTATATTAAGTTTTATCATTCTTTTATTATCCTTAAATTCATATGACATTGTTATAAATGATATAAGAATCAACATTAATATGTAAGGTTTTATTTTTGAAGATATAAAAATCTATGTAGGTAGTTGAACAAGTTATGTGTAGGATTGATGATAATTCAGTATGCATTCTATCCTGACTAACGGAAGACTTGTTGCTTGCTTAGCCGCCCTGATGAGCTGTGAATGGCAAAATAGCCCTTTCAACAGATTGCAAAATATTTTATGTACACTCTCAAATTTGATAGAGCACTCTCAAAAAGCTGCGGTTGAATGTCTGTCTCTTATTTACTATAGCTACAAAGCATTGCTCTCCTCTCCTAAGAGAATTGGGCACCCCTAGAATAAGTAGCAGGAAAGATCGTGTTTGTAGTGGGTTGACCAGTTAGTCCAGTAGTGGTTTGTACACCAGGCTGATGATAATTCGTTACATGTTTGATCCTGACTAACGGAAGACTTGTTTGCATAGCAACCCTGATGATTTGTGAATGGCAAAACAAGCCTGTTGACAGATTGCAAATTATATATATATATATATATATACCCTCATATATATATAGATTTATGCATTAAAATAAAATGACGCAAAGGATATACGTGAAAGCATCGGAATGAAGATTTATTCATGAAATGCTGACATGTGCTTCAACACGGAATTTTTCATATATGACTAACAATATTGAAATCATTATTGCAGTGATATCATGAAAATTAGTTAAATTTTGGACTTTGAAGGGTAGTTTAGATTGTTATTATGGTTTTAAATCTTTGAAAAACAGAAATGCAGAAAAAGGATAATTTAAAATTTTTTTGCACAAAATCTGTAGAAACTGATTGAAACATTTTGATTTTTCTGTTATGGTATAGCTGTATTATTTAGCTTGATAAAGGAATATTTTATTGAAGTCTGATCTTTAAGGGACTGTTTTTAACTGGAGAATATGAAGCAAGCTTTAATAATTCTATGTTTGCTTCTAAATATAGGCTATTATTTTCAAGTTTTTTAAGATATTAAAACATTTTAATAAAAACATATTTGTAATTCAATTTTTCTCTTTTCCTGGATATACATACATATATATATGTATGTATAGCCATAACTTTATTCTCGGTTTGAAGTGCGACCACCTCCCTCACTATCCCTTCAAATTGTATGTATTAACAGGTGATTCTTTACACTAGCCAAACTGCAACAAATTTTGCCACAGAATTAGCGCAACATATCAGTTTTCATAACAATGCATCACAAGAAACATGCAAAAAAAAAAATATATATATATATATATATGGTAGAAAAGCATAGGCATGGAATCAACCACCTTTGGTGACTGTCAGTTTCTTGCCTGTGCGGTCATCAGACCAAAAGAACATCAAGGATCTTTAAATTATAGGGTATCTGACGACCATGCAAGCGAGAAACTGACAATCACCGAAAGCTATTGACTCCGTGTTTACGCTTATCTACTACACAGGCTCTATCTATTTAACTATAAATATATAGTTTAATATATATATATATACAGTTTATATATATATATATATATAAATATATATATTGTCTGAGAATCTAAATAAGTTACTGACGTGGCATAATAACATTTTGCATTTTAGATCTTTTAAAAAAGGTGATTTTTGAGGGAAGCCACATTGACAATCATGGTTGAGTAGTCTCATCCTATTTGAGAGAACTGAAAGATTGAAAAATGGCTCCTTAGAAGGAAATATTTCTGAATACAAATAACGTTACTAGACTTTTATGCAAAAATGATGTTTGCTTACTTTATTACATTTTTTTATCAAGTTTTGCTGAAGTCTTAAACAGAAAGGAAAAAGGTTTCATTCAGTTGCTGGTAAATTGCTAAATCACGTGCTTATGGCTTTCTTACCAAACCTTGAATGGTAATCAAAGGAATGAAGTGTTTGGCAGAATAACAAAATTGGAAAAACAATTTCATGGTCAAATTCATTCCCACGGAAAACTGATTTAGTGACATTGCTACTGAATTAGTTATTCCGAATTTGATTACATTTTAGCGAGACTTTGTCTAGAAGGTTCAGGCAGCCATTGGAACATTGTGAACATCATGGATCTTTAAGGTAAAGGGTGTCCCAAAAATCTGTATACTTATGAAAAACTAAGTTTATTTAAGCGAGATTCTGTCTAGAAGATTCAGACAGCCATGGGAGTCTTGTGAACATTGTGGATCTTTAAAATAGAGGGTGTCCCAAAAATCTGGATACTTATGAAAAACTAAGTTTAACTTTGTTATCAGGTTTACTAGGTGATAATTTACCTATCTGAACTGAATGATGAGTTAATGTAGGATAGTCTCATGAATCTTTTGATCTTAGCCATTTTTGTGGAGTATGTTAAGAAAGAATGAGTGCCCAGAGAAATTGCAGTGGCCTAGTGGTCAAATGTTTGAACTTTGGGTTGATAATAAGTATGTTCATGTCCAAGACAAATGATAAATGTTATTTGTAGCTGTCACCATACATGACAAATTATAATTAAGAATGATGGCATACCTTATAATAAGTATAAATTAAAGGCCAAACTACAGGTAAAAGAGCCTTTTAATTCATTCTTCATTGAATACTCAATTGAAAAAGTTCAGTTAATGAACAATATAAAAATGGTAATGAGATCAATAACATTTTGCAACAAATCAAGAAATGGATTTAACAATTCCAAATAAAAAAAATTAAATAAATAAACAAATAAGCTTCCCTTTTAGTTTAAGCATTTAAGTACATCTACAAGATTAAATTCAGTGACTAACACAAAATTGTAATAAAATCATCATCAGTCAGAGACTGGTGCATTTAGAATAAATGATAATTTGGTGGCAGTGTATCTGTCACTTAATTTGTAGCTAGCAATGTGGGTGGTCGCCTTTGGTCTGAGTGACAGTACTGTACTGTACTGTACTGTAATGTAATGGATATGGTCTCCAACAATTTTAAACAGTTAAAAAATAGGTGTACAAATCATAATTCAAGGAACTTAAATTCAGGCTTCAATTCTCATCTTCACTGTAACGATGTTTCAGATCATGTGCACCTTTAGCCTTCTTCAGGTATTATAAGGTTTTAATTAATTCTTGATTTTATAGAATTTGATTTGAATATCTGTGAACATTTCATAATTCATTCAATTTTGCTTTTATGGATGTTAGGCATTCACAATAACTCATACATTTATTTCAATTCCATTAAAGATTCATAATCTTCCTTTATCAAATATTTCTTTGGAAATTCTAAGAAATTTAACATGAGTGTTGCAATCCTTTCCTGGTTTATTCAACTTTATCTTAAAAGCATTTAAAGATGGGACATTCCCTATAATTCTTGAATTCTTTTTAGTGTTGTACTTGTACCTGTTCCTGCCTTAACTCTAGTCGAATTGAGCCAAGCGCAAACCACATCTCGAACAATTGCAACCTATGATTGCAGATCCTGAACCAGATTACATTAAATAGCAAGCTAATCATGGTTCCATCATCAAAGACTAACTTTTTTTATATCATTCAGTGTCTATAATCTTTTTTTAATTCATTTAATTTTACTTTGAAAAAGTTTAATGATGGGGAATTTACCATAATTCTTTTCTTTTTAATATCATTCACTATCTATTTGTTTTAATTCATCTAACTTTTCCTTAAAAGAGTTTAATGATGAGGAATTTACGGTATTTTTTTCTTTTTAAATAATATTCAGCATCTATAATCCTTTTATAAATCATCTAACTTTATCTTAAAAGAATTTAATGATGGAACATTACCATCATTTTTTAGTTCTTTTAATATTATTCAATTTCTATAATCCTTTTATAATTTCATCTAAATTTAATGGATGGTTTATCACTTTTAATGGCAGTTTGTTTTCTATATGAACTTTCCTGTCACCAAAATGAGATAAATGTTGAAAATTTTTTGTGATATTTTAACATAACTTTAAACCTATTTGATTCTAAAAAGATTAAAATAAACCATTTTTTTTTTTTTTGGAGAGTATTTTTTGGTTTTAGTGAAAAACATTTTTAGATTTACTGAATTACTTTCTAAAGATCTTATTAATGAGCTTCATCAACTTTATGGTGGAAAATCAAATGGAATACTACTAGGTCTTTATTTTTTTCAAATTCTTTTTTTATATCTTTGCTTTCAGTGTGTCGACTTTCAAAATAGAAATTCATTGATTTTGAATTTTAAATTTATTTCATCTTTATTTTGGGTTATTTTTAAAAAAAGTAGAAAATTTCCATTAATTTCAAACTTTTATTTTCTTTATAAATTATTTTTAGAGTTCCTGTCTTTATTTGTTTGCTTCTTTCATGAAATTTTTAATCTTTATTTTTCGTTGTTATAATTATCAAATTCTGTTTTTGGATTTTTAAAATAAAGAAATAAAACGAAAATAAAAGAAAGAGAAATTAAAAGTTTAAGAAGAAAAAAACATGTCTGCCTTTTTGCCAGACAGAAATAGGAAGTTCATGATGAACAGAAAAACCACTCCTCAAAAAAGCTTCATTATGAATAAAAATAAACTCTTTCAACAGAATCAATTTAAAGTTTCATTTCTTCTTTTTTTTCTTCTTCTTTATTGAAAAATAAATCTTTTAAATTATAAATCTGTTCTAAAATGACTGTTTTTTTTCATTTCAAAAGTATTGTTTGTGATTCAGTTTTGCTATCATGAAATCAGTTTTTAGTTTTGTAACCTGTTGTTACATGAACATGTAATGAATTTGATAGCACTCTAAGAGTGAGTACATTCTGTTGCATTAATTCTTGTCTAATTGTAGGATAAACCCTTTAACATTCCAGCCATTCCATTTATATCTAGAAGTGTAGAAAATGGACCAATTAGAGAATAAAATATATGCAAACTATGATATATATTCTGTAACATATACTCTGATTTTCAGTTATTGCCAAACTTCTCTTCTGGACAGACATAATTCTCTATCCCCTTGTGAATTTAGACTATTATTATTATTATTTGTATTATTATTTCCATTGATATTTGCCTGGAATTACTGCTGCTGCTAAAACAAAATTTCCATTGGATCTGTTACCGTTTGGACTAATTTATTTATCTTTTTCTATTTAAACAAAAATCATTTTTGATCAAAAATTAAGTAATAAAGTTACTGCTAAGCATTTAATTTGTATTAATTAAACTTATCAAGAATCTGATAACTTATATAATTTTTTGTTGCATTGACATGTGGTCCTGTGCTAATATGCTGAAGCAACCATCTTCAATTTCCCAGGGGACATAGTTGTACAAATCATTTATAGAACTTTCACCAACTTTCTCTCTATCTCTAAATCTCTCCCTTTCTCTTTCTTTCTCAAATATATTTTCTCAAATCCAGTTGTTCAAACATAACTGATATACCTTCACTAAAACAATTTGAATTGATCATACAAGAATTTATTAAACAAAATGCTTGCATTCTTTTCAAAAATTATTCTAAAACTAATTTTAGCAATCAAATTGTAATATTATAAACCAAAATAAACCATAATGTTCAAAGCATTAACTTAAATATCTTCACTAAAACAATTTTGAGTTAATCTTATGAGAATTTACTAAATAAAATATTTGCATTCTTTTCAACAATCATTCTAAAATAAATTTCCAGCAATCAAATTTTTATGTTATAACTCAAACAAATATCTTTGAATAAATTTAACTCAATAATATTCTATACGTTACCTTGTAATACTAGTTGAGGTATCAGCGATAACTTTACATATTTTTCTAAAAATAAGCCTCTTTTAAAATAGATTATTATCTTATTAACCTGACAGAATGAGAAATCATTCTGCATCCAAAAGCTACCAATATTCATCATAAATACTCAACAAATCTTATTATTTTCCAAGGTGATTATCTTAATCCATTGGTATGAACCATACTTATAGAACAGTAAGATATAGGTTTAGTTTTGTAAGATATTGATACAAGTTCAATTTACCCATGATGCATCAGCAATATGGATTTGTGTCAAACTTGAATTTATCATTATCAAATCTTGACTCATTTGATTTCTCTCATTTAACACAGTGGTTCCCAATCACCATGTCATGGCACACTAGTGTGCTCAGAATGATTACTGGTTTGCAGCAAAGAGGTTATAGGTGGAAGTTACAAGTCATTATAGGTGAAAACAACTTTTATGTTGTTATAATTATATTTGTTTGTATTAATAAAAACTAACTCATAATAGGCACAACAGTCTCACTGACATTCACCATCATTATTCTATATATGGTATTGAATATTAGATATATTTTATTCATGTAAAAAAAAAAATGGTCTTTTTTATCATAGAAAATAAGTTTTTATAATATCATATAACTATTTTTTTAACGTTAAAAAAATCATAATGTCCTGATATATATATATACATATGCATATATACATATATATATATATATATACATATGAGTTTAGGTTCCATCCAAAATTAAGCACATCGGTGCAGAAACCCAGGGTCGTAGTCATAACATATACATCTATATATATATATATGTATATTCTTTCATAAAAATCCTGTTTGGTTGTTTTTCTCCTTTTCTGTGCAGTAGCTAAGTTTTGTATTACAAAAGAATTATTTGAATAAAACAATAAGATGAATATCATATCTTATGGTATTTATCCAAACTGGATGGAATGCTCAAAATTTAAATGATGTTCTGAGCGATATATATAAAAACTGGAATGGTTTATAAAATAATCATGTGTTTGTTGTCGGTATATGTATATGTGTAAATAAAACATATCTATCTTAAAATTCAACCATCTCAAATGTTAAACGTTTATGAAGCCTGATATGGTTTATGTCCAAACAGTTGTGATGACAGAGCTGTGAGTGAGAAAGCACGCTCCAGATGCAAAAATCGACCAGCTCATTCATCGCTGTTAAAATTACATTGAAAATGGTGGTGACTATGTAGAAAAATAAATTCTGGAGCACTAAAGGTTGTTCTATTTAGTGGTGCCACTCTCTTCTTCATAGCTTTTCAACTTAAAAAAAATAACTTTAAAAAGTAGATGGCTTTAGTTTCGGGATGATTGATTTATTGATAAACAGACAGACAAACTGATAGATAGATTGATAGAATGAGACGGATTGATAGATAGATCAATAGAATGAGATAGATAGATTGATAGATAGATAGATAGATCAATAAAATGAGATAGATAGATGGATAGATAGAAATATGAAGAGATGTATAGAGATGAATAAGAAAAGATAGATAGAATGAAATGGATAGATAGGTAAAATGAGATGGATAGATAGATAAATAGAATAAGATTGATAGATATATAGAATAATCTGGATAGACAGATAGGTTGAATGAGTTGGATAGATAGCTAAATAGAATGAGATAGATAGATAGATAGATAGATAATTACACAGATAGATGAATAGGCGGAAGATGAATAAATAAGTAGATACTTATAGAATGGGGTCCAAAGATATGAACATAACATAAAAGAAATGTTTTAAACCTTTTATGTGTTTTAACAATAAAAGGTTAGTTGTTCATTTTATTATTTTACATACTCTATTATTATCTTTACATTTATTTCCTTGTATATTTCCTAAATCAAATAAAAAATACATAATTTGAAAAAAAATGTTCTTATTGATTTATAATATTGTTAAGTCAAAAATTTCTTATTTCACTTAAGCAATTTTTACCCAGGCTTTGTGGCCCAGTAGATAATGATGACAATTTTACAGTAGGCATAAGCAAAATTTAAAATAGAAAAATGTCAAAAGAAAATAATACGCTTTTTTTTATGTTTTTTACTTTTTATTTTCTTTCTTCTCTCTCTCTCTCTCTCTCTCTCTCTGTCTCTCTCTCCCTCTGCCTGTCTCTTCTACCAAATCATTGAATTGTAAGGTTTTTTGTTTGCCTGGAAGGTTATAACAGATGAGGAAAGACTTTTTCTTATTCTAGGCAATTCTGGAAAAATTGGAGCCTTATTAAGAAAATACTTTATCCTTTGTTTTCTAGTGGGCAAAATGTTCAGGATAATTGTTACAAAAAATAAAATGAATAAGAATTGCAAATAATAATGTAATGTAAAAAAAATGAAAGACAGTAAAAAAAAATATTAAAAAAAATAAAAAAATAAAATGAATAAGAATTGCAAATAATAATGTAATGTAAAAAAAATGAAAGACAGTAAAAAAAAATATCAAAAAAATAAACTGAATACTGTAAAATAAAGTAATTGTAGTAAATGATATTGGCCTCAGCCAATAACAAAAAAGACAAGAAAATATTACCACAAATTTGTATATATAAAACCCCAAAAAATCAAAAATTAAGAAATATATATTTTATAAAAAAAATTCAAACAAAAAACTTGATTATATTAAAAAAATAATAAAAAAATGAGAATAATTTATACGAAAAAGAAGAACAAATTATTATAAGAAAAAAAATGAATTTAAAAAGAAAAAAGTGAAAAAGAGCAACAAGCCATTAATAAAAAAAGAAAAAAATTAAAAAGAAAAAGAAAGAATTTAAAGAAATGTAATAAATAGTCATAAAAGGAGCAGAACATCTTTATATATATATCTATAAAAGTGAAAATGTCTATGTGTACAATCTGTGAATTTTGGGTCTACAGACTTGAAATTTGATATATACAGTATTTAGACCGCAGAGAAGCCTTATAACTTGTTTTGACCTGGAAATTTAGTTGACAAGAGGTTTAAAATTGAAAGATTGCTCTGTTGCAGTCTATACCAAATTACTCTGCAAATTTGGGGTTTAAACACTTGAAATTTGATATATGAGGTATTCAAACCTGGGGAACAATTTCTAATTGGTTTTGAGCTGGAAAAATAGCTATTAAAGGGTTTAAATTTAGCATTGAAAAAAGTCAGATGAAAATGAACACATAAGTGAATGTCAAAGCATTCAGATTACCGAAATTTGCAAAGCACAAATTTTGCTCACAATAATTCAAACCTCAAAAATTTGCATGTGCTACTTTCCTATTTAATAAGCTTCCCTGACTACATTAATAGCAAGTCCACTGTTCCCGAGCAAAGC
>JAYKTE010412123.1:0-10545 GCA_036873565.1 Xipholeptos notoides
ACATAAAGGGTATTCAGGTCTTGTAAAAGCTTTTTAATCGGTTTCAGCCGGAAATTTAGCTGCCAAGGGGTCAAAGTTGAAAGATTGAACGATCTCGGTCTCTACCTTACTACTTTGCTAATTTTGAGTCTAAACAGTTGAAAGTTGATACATGCGGTCTTCAGACCTGGAGAACACTTTCCAAAATAGGTGCTAAGGGATCAACATTTGAAATTACATAAACATAAATCAAAATGAACACAAAAGCGAGCATCGAAGCATTCAGACCACCGAAATTTTTATATGTACGTACTGCTATATCATAGGCTTCCTTAACGAACTTAGTTGCAAGTTATCGAAGAATTTATTAAAATGATTCTTTGTTAAGATAATGTTTTCAAAAACAAAAGTCTATAAATGTTTATCTAATTTTCTATTTATATAAACATATACAAAGAAACATACATACACACATACACACACACGCACATATATCAATATTTTTGCAAACTATCTACAAGCCTGTTTAAGTGTGTGTGTCTGTGTGTGTGTGCGTGACTGTGCGTGTGTGTCTGTGTGTGTGTGCATGTATGTATGTCTCTTTGTATATGTTTATATTTATGCACACACACATCCGAACACTGTAAACAAAGAAGAATAGATTATATCACAGTATTTATTATCTATTTAAAGCAATCTGACGAGACTTTTATTGACCTTCTGATTAGGTCTAACTACAATTTTGTGATTTACTAAATGCAGTTGGTTGCACTAACAAATGCATTTCCTTTTCGTGTGTCGATACTTAATTACATAACTAATTGCATTAGTGAAGATGTAAAATTGTGTCTCATTAGGACTAATCTCAAATAGGATGTTATTTCGTTTCTGATTAGAAACAAGACATGATACAAACTAAAGCAACTCTCTCACTCCACACCCATCTAGGATACGAGTCATCTTGCTATTGTCATTATCAATTAATACAGACAAACAATTTACACGAGATTAGAGAGAGGAAGAGAGAGAGAGAGAGAGAGAGAGAGAGAGGGAGAGAGAGAGGGAGAGAGAGAGAGATGTAGGGAGACAGAGAGAAAAGAAAAACTTTCAAAGAATAGTTAAAGAAAATAAAAGAACTCAATTCTCTAAATGACCTTGCCTATTTTATTTTTAAAGAGTATTTTAAAAATCTTTATTTGAATTCTTTTTTGATTATTTCACTTTAAAAATTATTGGCACTTTAAAGTTATGTCATTGACGTTCCAGAGAAAACAATAATAGTATTATTTGTTGATTGATTTAAACAATTTAGGATAAAAAAATCATTATTATTCCAAGATCTTTCCCCTTCTGTCCTTCTTTCTGTCTCTTCCTCTAATTTCCCACACTCTTCTCTCTGCTCCTTCAAATTCCTTTATTCTTTCTTTTTTAAATTTTATCCTGGGTGGTTAGTTTTTAAAAAATATTTTTTAAAACTATTTTGTTTTGTTTATTTATTTATTTTGTTAAATTCAAGTCACAGTCCAAGAAATTTTGAAATCAAATTAATATTAAAGTGAAATTGAAAGAAATCAACTCTAAAAGATACTGTTGAGCAATATCTGTCAACTCGGCTTGCAAGTCTTCCCAATTTACTCTGTTCTCCCAGCATCGAAATGCACTATCTTCAATCTGTTAATCAGTTTTTCCCGAACCATGATAAATTGAATATTTTCTTCTCTCATGCAACAAATTTTTAAATCATTAGTATTTAAGAAACGAAGTACAGTAATAACCGTCAGGTATTTATTGGTTGTTTTAACCCAGATTAAATAAGACTTCTTTCTTTTTCTTAATTGTTTAGTTCTTCGTAGTTAAAAAAAAACCTTAATATGTTCATCTAACAGACAAATTGGGATAGCGACAAATAGACAGATCCCTACAGGTGTCGAATTAGATACATAGATTGATAGTGAGAGTAGAATATGGTGATTACCATCATAAATAAGCTAACAAATAAGTTGGACTTGGATCAACTGTCTCCTGCCACTTTCACAGATCAGATATGAAATATTAATCTCGTTGGATCAGATTGTGCAGTTGAATGCTTTTTCACGGCCCTTTTGGTGGCGGCCAATTGGCATTAGAAAATCTGGGACTGATAAGGCCCGGCCTTCGCATACACGTTCTGTTTGGGCAGAATGGTTGAATCAGGCTCACTTAACTATGTCATACTCAAGCCTCTCATGATAGAAATAATCTTTTAAAATTAAATATCAATACCTAGACTTACATAGATGGTAGTTCCAGGACGTTTGATCCAACCCATATGTCCAGATCGATGTCCATTGGTTAGCCAAATTCTTCCTCTGAATCATACTCCAGTGGGTCTTGGTTTGGTTTGACCGTTGATTCAAGAGCCTTCTTGCCTGTCTCGTTCAGTGTTTAGTGTCCAGCTATGGTTGAAACAGTGGAGCAAATGTTATTCAAAATATGGGTTTAAAGAAAGAAGGACATTTATAAAGATTGTGTGTTATTGACATTAAATGATCTATAAGGTTGACATGTTGTCAATGAACAAACAGAAAATTTAAACAACCAATCATGACATAATCATGTTCATTAATAAATTAATTATTTTCATAATAGATCGCAGCTTTTATTCACTTTATGTTACTTGGTGTATAAATCGTGATGTCAGCAGAAAAAAATCACTTTTAATGGCTTATAAAAGCAGTGGACGTGATTTATTTAAAAAATTGTGTATAAAATCATAAGAATTTTTCCCAAGGAAAATTTGGATGCATTATTTAATTCTAGATTTTAACCTTAATCCACAAATTGGATGCTAAAGTTTTAGCTAGCTTTGGCCCCAAATCTGACTGATTACAATTCGCGTTTTTATTTACTGTGATAATATTCACTGCCACCAATGATGGTTTTAATAAAGATTGCGCTGCAATTTTTAAATACTTACAAATCTGCTACATCTGCACTTGGGGGCAAATGTTATGAGAGAGGAGTATTGGCATTAGATTGCCTTTTTATTCCTCCCTAAGTGTAGGGCACAAAATGAAAAACCTAGAACAAAATAGGCATTTGGGCCTGCAGTCTACCAGCAATCATCAAATTTCTATGTTTGGAATGTTGCAGTGGACAAGGATTGAGGAGATTGAATTGAAGAATATGTTATAAACAAGCAGGTATTTTAATTTGGAGAAGAGCAGTTTGTCTGAATCTTTGAGACGAGGCTTGATAATATGTTTTGAGTTTTCAAACTGTTGTTTTCTTTTCATCTTTATTGTTATAATCAAAACGTTTCGGCCCAAGGGTTCGTGATTATTGGGCTTCTGAGTGAATGTTGTCTAAAGCTGAGGGTTTAAATCCAACCCAAAATCAAAAACAAAACGAAATACATTACAAAATTGAACACCCGTGCCCAGTCGTTGTTAAAGGAATTCGAAACCCTAATCACCTGAAGAAGAAGGATGGAGGCGATATCTGTCGAAGCGTCTTGAAGTTAACAATAAAGACAAGGACAACGGTCTGAGAACCCTAAGCTATTAAACAAATTCTGGTAAAAATTTGTTTATTTCTATTTATGTATGTATGTATGTATGTATGTATGTATGTATGTATGTATCTATCTATCTATCTATCTATCTATCTATTCCTGTTTCCACCCATCCATACACCAATCTAATTTTACTCTTTTGTCTTCTTTTTCTTTTTTCTCTCTGTTTCTGATCTATTTTTATTCATCCTCTCTCTTTTTCACACACACATATATACTCTCTCACACACACACACATTCACGCTCAATCGCACACATTCATACATACACACACATTTATACACCCTTATACGCGCACACACATATGCACACATTTACACATATACGCATACACATACGCACAAATACACACCCATTCAAACACACATTCACATGCATGTACGCATTCACAAACATGCACACATTCACATACATATTCAGACACACCTATTGTACACACATATTCACACACATATGCACACACTCATTTACACACACCCGAGGATGTTTACTTGGGCCAGTGGGTAGGCCGTCAGATTTATAAATCATAATATGTGGGTTCGAATCCCAGTCGCCCCGTTTGCGTTTATAATTGGACTAATGGCCTTGGGAAAGGTAGGAATCCCCACATTCCCTCCACTTATGAATTGAATAGTGCATATTGTGTCATTAAAAAAACCTGCAGACACTACAGGCGGCCAAAAATAACGTTTATCAAAAATGATTGTTCTCGGCATTAAATGACTTAAAAAGGTTGATGTGTCGTAAAACACATACATATGCACACAGTTACGCACACATACACACACATTGACACGCACACATGTAGGCTACACACATTTAAACATATATTCACCACACATTATCACACATTTTCACATACATACACACACATTGGCACACATATTTATACACACATTCACACACATATTTATACACACATTCACACACACATAAACACACACTCGGAGAGGTCCACTTAAAGCAGTAGAGAGGAAGTCGGACCCTAGTCATACTGTTTAGGCTCCCATTTGAACTAATACCTTGGCATTCTCTCCAGCTATAGATTAAATAGTGCAAACTACGCGTGGACAAAGAAACGTTTATCGAAAATGATTGTTATCGGCATTGAATTCTGTAAAATGTTTGATATGCCATAAACAAAAAAACATACACACACACACACACACACACACACACACACACACACACACACACACACACACACAAACTCGGAAACACATTCGCACACAGATCCACACATACTCACTCACACATACATTCACACACACACATTCACACACACACACACACACACACATTCGCTACTGCATTTTTTTTATTGATCACTCATTAGGTGATTAAAAATGTCAAAACCTTGATACTTGATTTTTTTTCTGGTGAAAACACTTCTGAAGTGTAAGAATGGGTGACGTCACCCCCTCGTTAGTCGGTCAGATGTCGCCAGTCCTTGGCCAAAAAGACCAACTGCCCGTCATAGTCATCAATACAGCCCTAGGTCGTCTGTAATTATCACTAGTTTCTTTAATTGAAGCCTTGATGAGTTCAAATTGGTTTTATTTTCAATGTCTAACGACTGAAGACATTAACGCACAAACAGACTCATTGCACTTTGTTTGCCAAAAAGATATGCATAGCAATCTATGTGAAGAAAGACTGGAAAAGAGAAAAAGAAAAGAAAGGAGAGGTGGGGAGAAAGGTGGCGGGGAAAAATAAGGAGAGTGAAAAGAGAAGAGAAGAGGTACAAAACCTCTGGTAGCCTGTAACAGGTTATTTGCCCCTTTCTGATTAGGCCTTCCAACTTAGGTTGAAGTGCTTGGAATCTGGAATCTTATAATTGATTCACTTGAAGTGTCACATGTTTATTCACTGCTTCACTCAGTAGTACAGCAAAATTATTTGTCACCAACTATTGCCACTCTTCCTTAAGTAACAAGTGTGATAGTCGGAGAGCATGACTTTGTTCAGGAAGCCTTCTCCTTAACCGTTTGGGTTCGTCTCAGTCTTCCTGTTATTTTCAGAGTGTTCTAAAACACCAAATCCTCACCCAAGGGAGTAATTCTAATCGAGCACGTTTTTTAGTTGCTAAGAAGCTCGTCTGGTCGGTCGGTGTGAGGGAATGAGTGTGTGTAGGGAAGGGCGTGTCGTTCACTTCGAAGTAAGTGATGGATTCGACTGTTTATGTATCAACAGCCGACCGGCCTGATGAGTACCTCTACTTTGCTTAACTTCGGCGATTTGACGGGAACTGGTGTCTCTCTATCCATTGGGAATGTTGCAACAGACAAGGCTTGAACAGATTGAATTGAAGAATATATTAGGACCAAGCCGAAGAGGAACAGGAAGAAAAAGATGCAAGAAAAAGATTAAGAAAAAGAGAAAAAAATAAAAGTAAATGAAGAAGAAAAAACACCAAAAAGAACAAAAACCATCATCATCTCATACAGCAATTAGAGAGAAGCGAATTGCCTCCCTTTACGGATGCTCTTTATCTTCTAAAAGATGTATTTTATCTTTCTGGTAAAACAAAACTAAAAGCTGTTAAGAAATAATAGATTTTAATAGTTTTAACGTAGTTAAAAACAGACAACAACAATTCACTCGAACGGCGGACGCTATAATTTTTTCCAATTTAAAATCTTTGGGGAAAAAATTCATGCATCACTGTAGTTCTATTTCCTGTAATAATATCCACAGCAGTTTTTTTCACAGTCTGATTGAAATATACTCTACTGATTTTTCTATTGAAGGACAACCTTATTCTAATTGTTTATGGTGATCATGAAGATCCTGCTGAAGTGTGTTTTGAAAATTTCAACTACTGTGGAATTTCCACGGGTTGTGGTAGTATTTTTTTAATTTGCTAACTGTGACAATATCCACTACCACCAATGATGGTTTCATTAAAGATTGTGTTGTTATCATTAAATTCTCACAAATATGCAACATCTGTGCTTGGAAGAAATTGAATTGGAGTGTTGGCATTAGTTTGCTTATTTTTTTCGCTCTAAATGTTGGTCATAGAGTGAAAATCTAGGATAACAAAGACCTTTGGGCCCACAGGCTATTTCTAAATATTAACAAAATACTTTTATCTATATATCAATACAATAGCTTATACCAAAAGCAACATTTTAAAGTCACTCTATCTTTTAAAGATCATTAACACGAGTTTTATTATATTTTAGTCAGGAACGCTTTTTTAATCAAAACTCTAAAACAAATATTTCTAAGCAATTAATTATCAGTTTTTAACTATTTCTCATGATTTGTTTAAATTCAAGAATGTTCAATTTACTTTCTAATGTTTCAGCTACTGTGGAATTTCCATGGGTTCTGCTAGCTCATTATAATTACTGTATATTTTGGAGCATAAAGCGATAGTCAAGTCAAATAGAATTCTGAGTATATTCTTTATGATTTTAGCTAAAATTTAAATTTACTTTTGTTAGTATTAAAGACGACCTGATTTGGGGATGTTTTGGAAGATTGACACATAACGCCGAAATGTACGGTAAATATGAAAAACACTGTCGTAGTTTTTGAATTAATAAAAGAAACGACTGTTTAACCAAATGTTTCCCAAAGTGGGTGGTACTCTGGGGGTGCTGCTTTGACATAGAGGGGACAGAAACGCATAAAGAGACAGTTGGAGTGGTAACTAAAAAAGTACACAATTAAGAATAATTGTGAAGACAAAGAAATGGTTAATTAATAATAATTTCTGAAAAGCAAATTTTGTGTTATTTTCAATTTGATAAAAAAGTTTGATGTGATTATTGAAGAGTTATTTTTAATGTTTACAAGTCGATCTATCATTGTTTTTAAATACATTTTTTGTTTTACACTTAAAAAAAAGAAGCTTACATATGTTTATGGAGTAGGGGGTGCTAGCAGAATTATTGAGAAGGCGCCAGCCTGAAAAAGTTTGGGAAACCCTGCTATAAACCAACCTCTTATTATTTCTGTGCGTTTTCCAAAAAAAAAGGATTATAAGATTTCCTGTATTTTCGTTCAATTCCTGAAACACAATTTACAAACAGTTAATTCGCAGCTTAAGAAAACTTTTTCGTTGATAATTTCCCGTTTCCTATGGTTCTGTGATAATGTTTTCTTTATATATTTTTTCTAAATAGATGTCTATTAAGAATACCCTTCCTCTTTTTTGGTGATAAATTTCCGAAAAAAATTAAAAGGGAAAAGGTTGAACAACTTATCTAGGTCAACTTCAACAGTAAGAATGTCAGTTGCAATCTATTAAGTACAGATTTCTTGGTTTTCATATTTTTTCGGGGATCAGGGGAAGTAATCCCTATCCAAATTTTTTTTAAAATTTTATATTTCGTTTATTTTTTTATGCACTGACTAGTTTGCTAAAGGCTGTAATAAGGCCTTCCCAAAAATTATGATCTGTTGAAGCAATGTTATGAATCTATTTTATTAAGATTTTTTTCTTTCTAATCGTAATTTTTTGAAAGTCGAATTACAAAAACAGTTTTTATTACTTATAAATATTAAAAATGTTTGAAAAACTAATAAAAAAAATAAATAAAAAAAATGATACCAAAGATTAATTTTCGTATTGATAAAAATTCGAGTTGATATAAGTAGTTAGTTCCCGGTTTTTGCAGGTCGGTGTCATTTCTGATAAGATAAAATAAGCCCATAACTTTATGTGTCACAAAATACAAGTTACAACGTGTAAGCAAAATGATTTTCGGAAAATATTCCAAGCTCTGATCCGTAAACATTAGTATATTTATCTGGGTTAAGAATAATTTGGGTCGAGATTAACAATCCCCTCCCCCTTCCTTTTCTTTTCTTATTTTCAATCGTTAAGAATATAGACATAAGCTATTAAAGACCCAACCCAACAAGTTTTCATGAATATTTCTCTAAAACAACATAAACATCCGAGTGTTAATATAGCCCAATTAAATAGTTACCGCGAACCCAAAGTTTTAAAACAAGGGCCATATCGTGTGGTTCTAAAAACTGATAATTTTTGAAAATTTCACAGAAAAAATATTTTCCTTAAAAAAAAAGAAAAGCATGAAATATTCTGTGCTCAGAAATCATCACATTCCCCCTAACCATAATTGAAATTTCTAAAAATCACATTATACATGAAAAAAAAAAAAAATTTAGTGTATAATTGAAAAAAAAGAAAGAAAATGCGTAAATAAACTAGTCTATGAAATTGATATTATTTTCTAACAAAATTCTTTAGTAGTGAAATTTTGGCTCATTCAAAAAGAAATCTCCAACTTATTGCTTTTTATTGCACAAGATTTTTTACCTATTTTCTTTATATAACATAACTTTACAAATATCTTAGAAACTAACTTCTTATCGGATTTTTATAATTCCACGATTAATATTGTAGAAATATTTTGTCTTGAAACTTTAAAAAAAAATTTTTATTTTTGAAAATTTTTTTAAATTGATTTTTTTTTTATCTTATCAATATTTAAAAAGGTTTAGTGACAAGATATTTATCAGAATTTGAGAAAATATTTGAAGAAAAAAAATCTTAGTTTGAAATTTTTACTGAGTTAGTGTAGTCTAACCCTCTTGATTCTTTGAGGAACATCGGGTGGAAACGACGCTCCTCCAACGGGGTTTGTTCTGGCTGGTCCTCTCTAGCTCGGCACATGTTCCAGCAGCCCAGTCTCAGTACTTCTTTTCCAAGTCTGTCTTGGGTGACTAACTTTTCGCTTGCCTTGCGGGTTCCATTCAAGAGCCTGTCTGGTGATGTTAAACGCAGGCTTCAGCAAGGTGTGGCCAATCCAGTTCCATTTTTGTTTCTTTATCTCTGTCTTTATAGGTTTTTTTTTTCTATCCCACAATTGTTCAATGGAAATAGTTTCTGGCCATTTGATGTTTAGAATGTTTTTGAGACATTCGTTGGTGAATGTCTGGAGTTTGTGGGTATTGGTTTTGGTTACTCTCCACGTTTCTGAGCCATAGAGTAGAACCGACTTCACGTTGGTGTTGAAAATCCAGATCTTGTTGCGGAGAAAGAGGGCCGTTGTTGTCCAGATTGGTTTTAAGATGTTGAAGGTGTGTCTGGCTTTGCTTATCCGGCACTTTATGTCACAATTCATCCCCCCAACCTTCCTGACAATACTGTGCCCAAGTACACAAACTTGACAACCTCTCTAATGTTCTCTTGTAGCTGTACTGAATCTTGCTTTTTGTTATTTACCCTCACGACCTCTATCTTTCTGATGTTGATCTGGAGTTCAGTCTTTCAAGCCTACTATGCCACACGAAATAGCTTCTTTTACGCATTTTGATGCCTGTGTGAAAGAAAGCTTATGTTATATGCGTAGTTCAGGTCCCCCAGTTGTTTTGCAAAATTCCATCGGATACCCGTCTTCCGCCCCACCATGGAATGCTTCATAATCCAGTCGACAACCACGAGAAATATTGTTGGAGAGAGCAGGCAACCTTGACGGATGTCGGTTTGCACGGTGAAGGGTTCCATCAGTTTCCCGTCGTGGATCACTTGACATGTGGCATCCTCGTACATCTGGTGTATGATGGTGACAAACTTTGGAGGAAAACCATAGCTGTGCAACAGTTTCCAGATGACGTCTCTAAAGTTAAAAAACTAATTTGATTCATTTCAAAGTTTAATCTCTTTTCTTCAAAGTATATAAGTTAATAATGAGTTTTTTAAAATTCAAAGATTTTCGAACGCTTGAAAATAATAATAACGATTTAATTGGTTAATGAAAGTTTTATTTGGTTGTTTATTTTTGTTTTACGGCATATCAACCTTTTTAGGTCATTTAATGCCGAGAACAATCATTTTCTGATAAATGTTATTTTTGTCCACACGTAGTTTCTGGATAACACAATATGCACTGTTTAATCCATAGTTTGAGGAAATGTGGGGGATTCATACCTTTCACAAGAGTATTAATCCAATTATAAACACAAATGGAACGAATTGGATTCGAACTCACGTATTACGATTCCGAAGTCCGACTGCCTATATTCACTGC
>JAYKTE010412234.1:0-10545 GCA_036873565.1 Xipholeptos notoides
AATTAAAACATGTTTAGGATTCGGTGGCTGTTCTCAAAGGCTATTTTGTATTTTTTATTCTTGATGAGGAGGGCCATATATATATATATATATATATATATATATATATATATTTATTCCTACCTATAAATAAAGTGGCATCGATAAATAACGTCTATAGGTTTTTTTTCGTAACCTTTTATAGACTCAGAGACCACGAGTGCACTGTCAACCCTGACTCACCAGGCAATTTCGGTTAGGGTCGACCGTGTCCCGCACTATGAAAATCGCAGTTTTGCCTTTAATCCGGCGTTTTCCGGGCGTTTCTCATTCTTTGCGCATCCGCTTCATGTATATAATGTATTTTTAATGTGATAAATGTGTCAACTTCTGTCCAAGTTATTGGAATACCCTATATGACTAGTCTAAATAAATAGATAAATGAAATGAATAAATAAAAATGGATCGTAGGGCGTTTTAATTTTCCTCGGTTTAATTTAAAGCCGTCATGCCCGCGTCGTCAAAGATCGAAGCATAAACTGTGAGTAAAACAATAAAAACAGAATATATTTGTATTAAACAATGAAATAAGGATTATAAATACACATAACAAGAAGACTCTTGCTGTCAAAAAAGATTATATAAAAATTTCAGTAAAATCATAATAAAAAAAATAATTTGTATTAGAGACGTTCACTTGGTACAGTGCCTAGACTGTCCGAATTTGGAATCGTAAAACACAAGTTCTAATCCTAGTCGTTCTGATTGCGCTTATATTCTTTGTTTGGTTTTACGGTGTATCAACCTTTTTAGGTCATTTAATGCCGAGAACCATCTTTTTCGAGAAACGTTATTTTTGTGCACATATAGTCTTTTGAATAACATAATACGTACTATTTTACCCATATGAAGGGAATGTGGATATTCTTACCTTTCGCAAGGGTATTAGTCCAAATTTGAAAATAAACGGTACGACTGGGATTCGAACTCACGTATTATGACTCCGAAGTTTAACTGCCTACGCACTGTACCAAGTGGACCTCTCTATTTTATTAGTTGTACTTAAGTAGCATGTTATCTTGGCATTGAAGTGTTGCATAAAACCTCGTTTATTGTACCTTGTTGCTTAACTGGTGTAACAGCAGGTGAATTCAGAACTGTGGAAACACGGTTAGATTGATACAATCTAATATAATGTCAATAATCAATGAGTAATCATGTAATTTTGTGACTCCACAGGGGGTCAACCAAAGACCGGGACGGAAAGTAAAGGCAAAATGCATTAACATTTAATACATACAGGAATGAGCCGTCGACTATACCTTAATATATGTTGTTCCAATTCATAGCATTTTGGATATATTCTCTTTCAATACCTTTGATCGAACTGATAAAGTATATTAGTCTATACTTGGGCATTAAATTAGTAGCCTTGGATAATACTAATAAGCCAAGCAGATGCAAGAATTGCCTTCTTTTCTAGTATTTGATGTATTTTAAGAAGGGAAGCTTTGTCTAGGTTTGGTGTAATATAAACCCTGTGTATCGCTTTATTGCAGGTCAATATTTTTGTAATTTTGAAATTGCTATAAAACGTAGAGAAATGAAATTTTGTACACTAGAAGAGCATAGCAAGTTGCCTTGTTTGTCTGATTTTTTAACAAATTATGTTATGCTAATTTTTCTATTTTCTGGTAATTTTAAGTGTGTATCACTTTATTGCAAGTGTTTAAAATGTATATTTTCGGTAATAAAACAATATTCTAACTTCATATTTTTATTTATATAAATAAAGAACATATCCAGTAAAAAAATTTAACTAAAAAGAAGAACGAATTTGACATTATTTTGTTTAAGGAAATATTTATTTATCAACATAACTCCTATGTTTCAAAATCCCTTTGAATATCCTGTTGTCAATCAGTGGATTTGAGTTGATATAATGCTATAGTAAACTTCCAAAATCTTCCTCCAAAGTTCATTCCTCGACGAAAATTTAACTCATCCTTCATAAACTTTCATCTTCATTATTGACCAGAGCTGCTCAATTGGGTTTACATCTGGAGAACAAAGTGACCATGTCATCAAATGTTCTCCATTAATGCCTAAGGACTTAAGTTAGGATGCCGTAACCTTGGCTGAGTGGGATGGCGCATTGTCATGCATAAAAATCAATTTGCGGTGACGTGCCAATGGAAGGTCATCAAGCCATGGTGACAAATGATCATTTAAAAATGAAATATTAGACTGGCTTGTCAGTTTCAGATCTTCTGGCACTTAAAATGGTTGAATTAGTTCATTGCAGATTATTTCAGCCCCAAACATGACACCTCCACCTCCTTGTTGACGACGGAATCGATGAGGGGTAGGGAATCCAAGACGACTCCAAACTTTGTCCCACCCATCTGGTCCATCAAGGGTTGCACTGGCCTCATCGGTGAACATAACATTTTCAAAGCTAGTTTTCATGTATTTCTGAGCCCAAGCCAAAAGTTGTTCCCTATGAGTTTGGTTTAAAACAGGTTTTGCTATGGGTTTGATGCTTCGTGCAATTTCATTTAAGATATTGCAGCGTGTCTTTCTGGACAAGCAAGGTATTCCAGCCTTGTCAATATAGCAGTGTATAACCTATGAAACAGCGGACGCCTCTAGAGCCCACGGTATTGTCACACGATGCAGAATTGTCATAATGCATATTATTCAATGTATTTTGATTAATGAATGTTTGTCTAGAATTTGCAGATTCCATGTATAGCTGGGGATAAGAGCAATAAACCAATCAATATCCTGAATCGTCATCATGTGTATTATTCAATCTATTTTGATTACGGAATAGTTATCTAGATTATTCCGATTCAATTTATAACCGGGGATAAAAACAATAAATCAATGAAGATCCAGAATTGTCATCATGCGTATTATTCAATGTATTTTGATTAAGGAATGTGTGTCTAAATTTTGCAGATTCCGTTAATAGCTAGGGATAACAATAAACTAATCAAAATCCAGGATCGTCATCATACGTAGTATTGAATGTATTTTGATTAAGGGATGTTTGTTTAGATTTTGCAGATTCCATGTATATTCAAGGATAACAGCAATAACTCAATCAAAATCCAGTAATATTATCATGCGTTATATTCAATTTATTTTGATTAGGAAATGTTTGTCTAGATTTTGAAGATTCCATTTATAGCCAGGAAAACAGCAATGAACTAGAATGTTTCCATATATACCTTTTAATGTATTTTGATTCACTTAAATTTGTAGTTATTCTTCTTTTGTCTCATTTGAACAATCTTATAATCTAATTATTTTATAGTCTAGAACAGAGGTTTAATCTATGAAATGTTTTTGATACACATTAAGTCCCTTTGTCTTTCTAATCTTTATCAGTTTGTCTTTTTAATTGGTAGCCATCAGGGGCGGATGAAGCCATTGGTCAATCGGACCATGCCCAAGAGCCCGGCTCTGCCTAACTAGCTGCCAATAAAATTATCTACGAGGTCCTTGTTAGACGCATGCATGCATTCTGAATCGGGTCACTCCGCTTTGCCTGCATATCATAATGTGTATTAAATGGTCGTAGCAGACTACTGGACATAGTTAAGCCAATATGAACAATAAATTGCTGCACAGCCCATACACCTGGCATAACTGTAAAAAACGGGGGGAGCGGGGCCATTATAATGTATACCTGAGGATCCGTAACACTCTCAGTCCAGCCCTGGTAACCCTTTACACAATCAAGTGTTGATCTATCGGGAAAATCTGAGTCACTCTTATAATTCGATATTTCTAAACAGATAACAGATAATAGTGTTTGAATTAGCTGTTTTTATTTTATTAAAAACTCTGACCAAATTCTGATAAAAAATGTTATGCCCTAAAAAAACAGCCATTTTTCAGACTATAAATGTTTAGTAAAAAGTAAAAATGTTTAACAATTAGATTTACTATCGTTCAAAGCTAATTACTACTTACAAATTTAGTAGTATTTTAAACCCTTTTTTAATAAAACGAGCAAATACCAAAGTTTTAAAAATATAAAAGGTTTAATAGAAAAATGTGCAATACTTATTTTTTTTAAATAGGTTCAATAAAGAAAAATCATTTCAAGAAATTCAACGAATTTTAACTTAGTTCGAATTGAAAAATATACATAAATTCCAAAAATGTACTTGTCTCTCAAAAAATAATTATCAACGAGTCTTGACTGTCATTCTTCATTTACAAGAATTTGTCAGTAAATATATTTGGTAATCCACGTACTTCTAAATAAATGAATTTTGAGCAGATATTTTAAAAATACAACCATTTACAGCATGTGTTAAATGTAAAACGTTGTTTCATTCCACAATAAGGAGACCTAAAAAAAGTTATAATTATTTATTTAAAAAATTAAAAACTACTCATTAGACCTAGGTTATTTTAAAAGTAATTCAAGTAGTAACTATATAAAAAACGAAAAACATTTAATCTGATATCAACAAACAACACGATGAGGATGTGTCGAAATAAAACAAATGTCTAAAGTTGCTATATGAGAAATAGTAAAGTGTGATGGCTACCGGGAAATGACTAAGTAATTTTGTATTATTATTTTCCCTTTCTAACATGTATGGAAGCCTGTATCCTAAAAGAGGTTATGTTTTTCTTATCAGTTGAATATCTGTCTATATTTAGACACTAAAAAATTCGACAATTGTCCCAATTTTTGTTTCTTCTTTTAAACAATTACATAATTTTTTAATTTAAAATGTAATATATCTTTGTTACACAAAATATCTTTTTCTAATTTGAAAAAACCCCCCAAAAAACAACATTGATTGAAATAGAATTATTTTTATGTAGATGCACTATTTTTACGGGACTATATTTACAAAATATGACTTCCACATTCTTAAAAAATTCAACGTAGTTTTTTTTAAATAAATGTTTCAGATTTTTAATTTTTACTGGCAAATTTGCACATATCGGTAATTAATTCGTTTTTATTCAGATTATTTTATTTATTCAACTTTTATCTTCCTTTTTTGATGTATATAAAGTTGTTAAATAAATTAATTATTTTTATTTTTGTAGACAATTAAAATGGAGGGGAATAAAAAACACTCGTTTATCTGGAATTATTGGAAAGAGCAAAAAATTTAACATTAAATCTAGAAATATCTTAAAAATTCAATCAATAAAAATTTTTTATACATTTTTAAATTGAAAAAAATTAAAAGAATTTAAATTCTTAAAATTGAATTGATTTAATCACGTAGGAAAAAATAGCCGCCCGGGTAAACGTGCGCACTTAGTAAACACCTCGTTTTAAAACTAAAAAAATAATTATATAATCTAAAAAAAAATATTTAATGGTCTACTTTAGAAGAATATTCAATACATAAAATAAAAAAACCATTTAAAAAAAAAGTATTACGAGTTTTGTAGATTTTATTCGCAGTTTTGTGTTATGGGTTTCAAAAAATAATGAATGAATGCGCTAGTGGAGCAGTGGTTAAAGCTTGGCCCTGGAATCGTATTATACGAGTTCAAATCCCATTCAAAACTTTAACATGTATTTTCTGCTGTCTCAGGCGTATGAAGCTCGTTAGCTCGGGAAAGTAACTCATCTATGTGGAAGGATAACATTAATTTCAAAAGCTCTGGGGTATAATAAGCACGTACAAATGGCCTCGTGCATAACTAAGTTTGGTGCTCGACCAAGTTGATATATTCAGAGGCCTTAATCATTTTTGTATCCATTTTTTTGGACTGTTGTCCTCACATTTATAGTTGTTGTATTAGCGTGTTTCGTCCAATTAACCGTCTGACCTTCTTCAGGTGATTGATCGTGGCCGAAACTTGAAAAAAAAAAAACAACTATAAAGATGAGGATAATAGTTCTAAAAAATCGATATACATATTATGAAGCCTCGTCTCAAAGGATTCCCCAAAATTAGACAACCACTATTCGCTATGGAGCAGACAATGGAAGACTATGATAATGTAAACTACTAAATTTAAATTTTATAACATCTATTAATTAATTATGACAAATGACATAGTTAAACAATTTATTTATTGCAAATATATCACATTAATTTTCGAATGCATAAAAATCATTATTATGAAAACTCTATTTTGTATTTTGTAAGACAGCAATTCCGTTCTGTAGATTATTAAAATCTTGCGACCCCAAGATTTGGCTACTGGCCCCATCTTCGGTCGCAATCCACATTTTAAGAAGCCCTGCTTTAAACAATATACAAGAAATGTAGGCGATAACAGAAATGCTACGTTTGCAACAGTATGATGAGAATAATAGTCAGAATATTTCAGATAATATTAGTTATCAAGGCTAAAGATGTAAATTATGGTTAATGGAAAAACGCTGCGAATACAAAATATTAGACCAAAACTACTAAACATATAAATAAGAATAATTATCTATTGTTTGAAGAGCCATTTTATTTCAGATAAATACCAAATTCTAAGATATTATAAAAGTTTAAATGCCCTTTATAATATTGAAAAAGAAAACTTGAAATTAATCCAAATGGTAAAAAATCTCTTGAATATTTTAGCAGCAGATTTACAAAAGGAGTATAACTCTTTTGCGTATTAATATTTAAATTGGTTTGTCTAAATAACTTCTAAGTGTTCAAAGCGAAACTATTAATGCTTTTTAAATTTCTAATTTCTTACAAAAAAAGATATTTAAATAGAGAAGGAAAAACCATCTTGTTATTTATAATTTTACAATAAAGTGATATATCCAATCAGAAAATCACTAGCTGTTTTGCTTATAAGCGACACTAACTCTTTTCTGTTGATCTTAAACAATTGTTAATTGGGCATTTTGAATATTCCACTTCCATTCTAAATTAAATCCTCATGTAAACTCTGTTTTATAAAATCAACAGTCATGCAAAGCTGTAAATATGTACCCTAACTGAGAAATAAGTGTAACTCCATCTTTAATTGGCAATTCTGATAATTCTGGCAATTCTCAAAACATAAGACAACAATTCAAATAATGTGTAAACCAAAGACAAGTGTTCAAAAACATCCATGGAATTCCCTTGAATAATACTTCCAGAAATTTTGCGGAACGCCATGTCAACGTTAATCGAACCCCACTTTAATAACCCCTGCTTTAGATCGACGTTTTTCAAATAGGAACATTTACAAATGCTAATTGACGTCCTATCTCTAATAAAAAGCTGTGCATCGCATTCAAAGTTGCCGTCAAGCGAAATCCTTTAGATAATTCAGAACATTTGCAGATATTCCTTAAGAGCTTATCACCAACAAAACATGTAATTACACTTCCTTAATATTGAGAAATCTGCATTCCTATAACACTGATTTCATGGTAAAGACTTCAATTACATAGACGTATCGTCGCTATTAATTTTCTTTCGATATTTCCAATATTTATCCACATAACATAGCCAATGCCATCAAAAGTTTTACGTTCGTATACACAATTTTTTTTTTTGGGGGGGGGATTTGTTTTCAAAATAACTTATAATAAAAGGTAACAATACTAAACTATTATTAAATATTTACCATTGGGAAATTTATAAATCCCCACATTACCTCTGCATATGGGTTAAATAGTGCATACCATGTTATTAAAAATAAGTGCAGATAAAAAGAACGTTTCTTAAAGATGATTGCTATCGGCATTAGATTACCTAAAAAGGTTGATATGCCGTAAAACACGTACAAACAATTATTTAATACTAAAAAATAGATTTAACAAGTATTTACAGACAATTTTTTCAGAATTAAATTTTTTTAAATATAAAAAATGTGTTTTGGATTTTCATTGCTTTTTTTTCTGCGGAGTTGTTTTTTACTCCCAAATAGGCTTTCATTCTCTGAAGAATTATTTTCAAAATCCACATATGCTTCATTCATAGATAACAAATATACAATTAAGAATCAAATGTAGCTTTTTGTTTATAGGTATTTTTTAAATATACGAAAATACATATAATTGCATTATATTTATTTGTGTATTAGTTTTCTACGAATGGAGTATATGTAGATTTTTTTAAAAACCTTGCGTTTTTTCCTGCGTGTTCTATTCAGCGTCTTATGTAAATATATATATATATATATATATATATATATATATACAAATAAAAAAATTCGACCATTAACAATGATAATTTCTAAAATACACTAATTGTATCAAAATTGTTATAACATTCTTTTATTGCCATTAAAAACATAAATATTTTAAATAACTCGCGCTTTACGAATATTCGCGTTTGAGGAAATTGGTTACTAGAAAACAAACAAACGGATCAAGATCTTTCCGAAAAGTTAAAAAACTATCATGTATCATATCATTTGGACAGCGAGGTTGGAGCATTGGGAAAAGCTTGGTCTTTGGATACGTAGTACACGAGTTTAAATCCCAGCTAAAAACAGTGCATTCACTTTCAGCTGTCTCGGGCAGATGGAGCTCGTTAGCTCGGGAGAGTAGCTCATCTAGATGAAGGGCAACACTGATTACAAAAGCCCAGAGATGAGCACATAAAAATGGCCTTGTGCCGAACTTGGGTTGGTGCTTGACCAAGTAAATATCATTTCATTAAATGCTGTGCATCCCCCACTGGCGATGAACTCTGAAGGGTTTGAAAGCGCGTGGGTTCTCCATAAACATATGAAGTTTCTCAAGACCCTGACCCCGCAATACCAGGGGGGATGGTCAGGAGATTGGAAGGAATCCTTATAAAAATCATTTGAAGAAAGACTTCAATTGAATTTAATGAACTTTTTCTTATGAATGCTTTGCTGCCTAAATATACATACCTACACGTATATAGCAGCGAGGCAGGGCTGTGGTAAAAGCTTGGAATATCAAATCGTACTACATGAGTTCAAATTCCAGTCAAAACCATTACTTTTGCTTTTAGCTATTCCGGGCAGACGAGGCTTGTAAACTCGGCAAAGTAACTCATCTAGGAGAATTGTGATTGGTTGAGAGATCACGGAATTAATTAAACATAACCTGCAAATTCACTTGTACTTGGTAAATACAGGATCTTTTGTAAATATTGCTAGGTTACTTGGGAGTATTACTTATCCTATCATTGTCTAGCGGGAAGGAAAGTCAATAGATGTTATGCACAAAATACACTTCGCCTCGGCTTCTTATATTGACAGATGAAATATATTAACTTGAAGCATACACTAGCCAAGAGTTCAATGATATAATAATAATTCAAAAATATATAGAGAGTGTTCCAGTAACTTGGAGATAAGTTAACATATTTATCACATTAAAAAAATATACCATTTAATTACTAGATGTGCAAGTCTTGCTGTGAGATTTCCTAATAATAATTAATTATTATATTACAATGTTTTTATCTATCAATGTTTTTATTTTAGAAATTTAATGTTGGTTTTATTTTTCTTCTTTTAACTGAAGATTTATTTTCTTTTTGTCGTCAAGCGTTTCTTTTGCAATAACCCCTTCAGGTGTTTTATAAATAAAATAAATAAAACCAACACTAAATTTAAGATAGATCTAAAACCAATATGAGCCAATTTAGGACACCTGGGGCAGGCCGAAAAGAGATTCAGTCGAAACATTGTGAGAAAGAAAATCATATGGATGAGTAAAATAATACTTTTAAAATTCATCTTAGCTCATCTCAAAGTGAGATTGAAAATAATATGGATGAGAAAAATAGTCCGAATAATACTTTTAGAATTTATCATACCTCATCTCAAGGATTTCGAAAAATAAAAACAAAAATAGTTGTTTTGTTATTGTTTACTCAGGTTTTTTATGGTGTAGCAAAACTTGTGATCAGAGCTGTACATGTTACAGATAATTCCAAATTTCAAATATAATTAAAAATGTATTTCTTAAAATTTAGCACGACTTGGAAAATGCATCGAAAATCTAAAGTAAAAATAATTTAATAATAAACATTTTCAAGAAAGTGAATGGACACTTTGGAATTCGGAAGGCACAAAAATGTATTTAATAAATTTGAAAATCCTTGCGCGCTAAAAGAAAAAAAATATTGTAGTCCGTGTGATATAATGGCTGAAGCTGTATAATATCAGAAAACATTCAATAAAATTATTTCATAGAAGGATGGAGCAGCGAAATTAAATTTAGACAAAAATACAACTTTATTTTAAGAATGGGAAAGAAAAAGTTAGTTTCTTTTTTAAATATTTTTTTCTGTTTTTTATTTCTTTGTTAAATTTTTTGCCTTTTCCTTTCTTTCTCTACTTGAAGGATTTTTTAGGTAATGATTTTGATATGCCTTAACCCACCAGAATTTAATTTAGGATATTCATTTAATTTAATGTTTTGTTGAAATTCAGCCTTATCTGGCTGGTGCAAGCTGGGATATCCCGCGTTGAGAGAAATAGTTTTGAAGGCATACATAAAATCAAATATTATGGAACAAAATATGAAATTAATTTTAAAAATCAACTACAAAATAAATATACCCTTAAAACAACTAAGTTAACTGCCATACCCATCGATGAAATGTGTCATTGTTGTTTTAAAAAAAAGCAACAAAAATGAAA
>JAYKTE010412345.1:0-10542 GCA_036873565.1 Xipholeptos notoides
TATAAAACTTAGCCTACACAACTCACAGATATATAGATTAACGTTGTGTAAAATTTCAAGAAAATCTGTTCAGTCGTTTCGGAGTCTATAGAGAACGAACACACACACACACAGACAAACTTCCATTAGTAGAGATAACATTTATCTCACAAATTCTGACAAGGAATAAGTGTATATTTTGTCTTTCCTTTTTTTTTTTTTTTCTTTAAAAGAAAATTATTTCCGTGAAAAAGTCTGAACTGAGAAATAGCAATAATTGTTTAGAGATTAATCTAAAGAATTGGTGAGTTAATTTTAGTTTCTATAGTTACAATGTTTCTGCTATTCTACCTCTGGGATTTTAAGCACTAATATTCTCATCCTTAAAAAATATCAGGGATGAAGTTATTTGGAAGAAATTAATAGAACAAAATTTGTACAACAGAATTGGAACACCTGACTGAATATCTTTCTTTCTGCACAAAGGTTTTATTTTCAATCAAATTCTTAACTTATATTCCTGAAAATGTTAGCTCAAAGATTTATAAATTCTATCTATAAATTCAAACACTGTCTACAGGTGATCCCCATCACAAGCCAAGCTCAGCAAGAGAGATACCAAATGAAGGCTTGGTTTGGGATTTTCTTTAAATTTGGTATTTTAAGATTTTTTGTATATTTTTGGACACTAATTTAGGTCCAGTTCCTAAGTAATAAATATCATTTGAACTGATATTTAATCAGTAGGGGTAACTTCAGCTGAGAATATATCATTTAATATTAAATCTTATTTCTAATCCATAATATTTTGTTGATGATGTTATTCTTTGTTTCTAAACAGTATGTCTTGTTTTAACAGTAATGTTAGCCTTTCTACTGTTTGTTCAGTATTTAAAACAAAATAAAAACAAACACTGTAAATCTCAAGATTTCTAAAAACAATTAAAATAAAGCAAAAAAACATTCAATATAATCTCATTCCTTTTTATTCTAAATAAACAAGTTGTCTTTCTTTTTTTTCCTTTTTCTTTAATGAAACATAAAAAGATTTTTTCATAATCCATCTTTTTTAATGGATTTTAATCAAAGTTCTTCTAAAGATATTATGAAAGTAAAAATAATATATTATTTAATAAAGACTGAGACACAAACCAAAACTGCAACACACATAGGTAGATGTTATTGATATTGAATTTTGATTTTTTTGTATTTGTTTTAACTGCATGTTCCATGACAATGGATCCAACTAGTTACTATGGTATTGTTTTTATCTTAATTCACTGTACTAAGTTGCTTGGTTCCTATTTGCATACATACATTTTGCAAAAAAAGTATTGGTAGGCTTTTACATTTCATAGCACGTCAGTCTTCATGGCTATTTTATCGTAGAAACAGTTTTTCTATTCAAATATTTGAGTTTTATTAATGGTTGGTTAAAAAAAAAGTTGTTGCACATTTTAGCTGAGGCATAAATAAAGTTGAAACTTTCTAAAGAGTTGTAGCCCAAAAATGAATGTAAGAAACTCAGTGTCAATGAAACTCATATCCTACAATCCCTAAGTTCAACCATTCATCAGACTTTCATCACATAAATATTAAAAGAAATGTCTATATTAAAATCAAAAGGTTCTTTCCTTTGGATAATTTCTTTGTTGGATATTAAAATTCAGAAACTATTTTGCAGACAAAATTAATAAAGAAATTGTAACAATTATTTCTATTGTAAACAAATTGTAAGAAAAGCAATAAATGTACAAATTGAGAATCAGGATTCATTAGTTTCATAAAACTATTAGCCTGAAAGTGAGTTTACCATGATACCATAATCAAAGACATTATCATGTGAAAATTAATCTAAACAAGTTTGAAGACTAAAGTGTTTGACAGCCAAAGAAATAGTTGGCTCTGTGGATCTTTTTATCTTTTTGGACATGGGACCATGGTTCAAGTTTCAAAATATCATCACAATTTATAAAAACTCATGTCATGTATTCGTATATATTTAATATTTTACTATTCAAATCAAATTATACAAATTAAGCAAATTTGATTTATAAGAAAATTACTAAATTGCAACGATTCCAAAAAAATGTTATCATTAATAAATTCCTTAATATTTTTCTTAATATTTCAGCAAGTCAACTCCTAAACTTAAATATCTAAATTTCCAAAACACAGTTGTGCTAATTCTATTTTCCCACATTCTTAACAATGTCTAAATAGGTTTTGGTTGCTTATTAGTATTATGAAATTTGATTCCTTTGTGTTGATTAAAACTTCCATTGGTGATGTCTGAACATTATTAACATATCCAGTGCCAGGTATCCTTGCTGATATCAAATATACTGACAAAGTTTGAAATATCCTCAATGTCACTTGTTCAATTTTAAATGATTGGATGACTTCTTAGTGTATAAATTGACATATTGAAGAAAAAATATATAAAATGAAAAAGAAAATCTTAAAAGTTTCCTACTGACCAGAAGAGAATCAAAATTGACAGATTCAAGTCTATGTTGTCAATAATATGTTTGTGCTGTTTGCTTCCAGTGAGCTGACCAGCAAGTCTATTTCTATTCTCAATATGTAGATAGCTTATGAAATAATGGCCTAAAAACAAGTCTTCTTAAGCAGGACAAAAAGCTTAATTATTCAATCCATGTTACTGAAATCACATACGTACTTGAATATTTTCAAATTAGTTTCTATGAAAAAATTGACATATTCAATAATTATGCTTATCTTTTCCTATTTAGATTTTTTTAAATGACACTCAAATAATACATCCTTGTGAATTAATCTCAGCTGTCAAAATTATTTGTTTTACCCAAATCTATAGCAAACCTACTGCAAAAATAATAAAGAAATTATATCTACAGCAGTTTAGGGAGTAACAAATATTTTGTTAACAGTTTACATTAATTTAAATTTTATTTCATAGTTCTTAAATTATGTATAAAGTAGAACGGTTCCTTGTCTAAATAATAGTGAGCAAGCTATTATTGTAGATCCTATTTGATTGACACATCATACACTATTGTAATGTATATCACATACAGATGATTTTTTTTAGAAACTTACTTTTAGAAGCTTTTTTAGAGAATATATGTATTATAAAAATATTTGGCAGAAATTTGACTGCACTTTGGTTTAAATAAACTTTTTTTCTTTTCTGCAATAGATGTTTCTTTTTAAATATCAAAGATTCTATTCTGTTAACAATCTATTGAGCTTCATCAACAAAACTAGTAAGAATTTATTATAGAATTTTTTTATTCAAATCCTTTTCTCTAACAGTTCATTCCATTAGTCACTACAAAGTGCAATAAAATAAACAATTTTACCAACGCACTCACTGACAGTAGCTATCAGACCAGCCATAAGTGAATAATATATTTCTTTTCAGATACAATCAATTTCTAGTCAAAAAAGATAAAATATAATAAAAAAAATCAAGAGATAAAAAGTTTCCTGAAAATACTTGGTAGCCCAAATATTCACAGCTCAAATGTTAAGTCAATTTACAACCTTTTGTTTACATACTGACCAAATATTCATAAAAAAGATATTCTAAAACATTCTCGTTTTGGGACAAGTCTGCATTTTGTATTTGAACTTATATTGTATCTATATTCTTGCTTTTAGGAAAAGATTGGTTATTTGATTATCTAAATCCCTTATTAGGATATATTAAAAGTTGAGAGCAAAGAAAAACATAAGAATGCATACTCATATACAAACACATGTATATAAAAACACTCACATGAAAGGATATATGCTCTAACATCAGTATTAAGCTTTTTAACCATAACTATAGCAAACAATTCTAAAACTTTTATACCTCTATTAAGAGCTACAAACATAAAAAAAAAGGAGCATCAGGATAATAGTGAAATATTTATCCTAGAAGGATAATTGATCTTAAAAATTCAAATAGATTTTTTTCTTTCCAGACAAAATAGGTCAAGGATGTCAGATAGACTTAGCAGTCCTTTGACACAAAACATTTTCATTGATTGTTTGTTGTATTCATCTAGTGGTCATTGGTAAAGCAGTCACTTATCTTTATAAAACTACTAGAAAAATGATTGGTTATTGATAACTCACAATCCATCCATCTATAAGAATCAATACAGAAAACACCATCACTTTTTAAACACAGAAATAATCTATAAAAAAGCATTTTTTATTCTTGCTTAGATTTATTTATCTATAAAATAGGATGAAAAATCCTATTCTAAAAATCCATTGAGTGTATTCTCTTTTTTTATTCTATTTTGTTGTTTCAAAATTTTGTAATGAAAAAATATAGAGCATTAACAATTGGGAATTTATGAAGATAAATCATAGTTTTATGAATCAAATTGTTGGGTTCACACATCACCAGGAGAAACTTATATACCATTGAAAAACTACAATCATTTATTAACTTAAAAGCAGTAGTCAACTTTACTTCAAGAAATATTAACTAGATACATTCATTTGATTTCGATAAACATTTACAATCTAATCATCTAAGTTTATACTTGATTTTGAATACTTGATATTGAGTTTGGGCTTGATTTAGTTTAGGTTGGTTTTGGTTGGGCTGGACTAGGTTTAGTGTTGAGTTAGGTTTTGATTTAGTTTGGTTTGGTTTGTTGTGTTTTGTTTTAGAGAAAATATTAAATGCTGGTTATTATAGATTATTCTTATAATTTCTAATATTATTAGAATTAGCTTATCATAGTTGTACTAAAATTAATTTAGCCACAGAAAATCTAGTTGACCATTGTTATGAATGAATAATTTGATATCGATGGTTTGACATCTAAAATTCTATGAAGAAACACCAGAATAAAAAGAGTAGGATTTACTTTTTAAAAATTAGAAAAGAATTACATTGCATTCATAAATTACATAGAAAGCAACAAAAGAAATATCAGATTCAATAATTGTATCTTGATTAAACTTGAAGAGAAAAAAATGTAACATAAGGAAAAAAAAACAATAAAACGTTTATTCTTTATGAAATGAATTATGAGACCAAATCTTATTTATCTTTGTTTATATGGCCAACTTATATCTCTTGAAGAAACGCTGCTAAAAAACTGAAGCAAAATTAAAAATATGTTTAGAAATAAAAATCTATATTTTTTATTTTTGTAGAAGTTTATGATTAACCCTATTCTAATTTTGGTAGACTCACTACAAATATCATCTATATATATATAGTAGATAAGCGTAGACACAGAGTCAACGGCCTTTGGTGTCGACACCTATCTACTACTCACACTATCACCGATATTGAGCACCTTAACTATAAATATAGGCAAAATTACTCTACAGATTTATACATATATATATATAAATAACCAATTAATTTTTTTTTTAACATCAAAATTCCAAAACTGTCTGACATAATTTATATTGAGAGAATAGCTTGCCTTGCCTAGAATTGTATGGTTTTACATAGTCACCTGGGCAATTGGTAAGCTCTGATTAGTCAAACAGTACCAAGTTTATTTGCATATTTCTATTCCTAGCTAGGCAAGAGAGGGCAATCATGTAGAAGACTCTATATATACAAATTTTAAGAACCTAAGATAAACTAAAATTTGTAGAATGACCAACAGAAATAGTATGAGCTTTTCTATTTGTTTAGCATCAGCATTTTAAACATTAATAGATTAAAACTGAAGAGTAAAGCTGTTTTTCTGGATGCTTGTTGAAATGGACAGTAAGATGAATACCATGAAATTCTATTTTTAAGATAACTTCATAATTCTTCTATATATTCTTTTGGCATATTGGGTTTGTCTAATTTTTCTTTGTGTCTTTTGTACATTTTCAATGTATTCTTTTCTTTTAGCAAGCAACATCAAACTAGAATTTGTCTAAAAATTAAAGGAACAAATAAAAAAAGGCACTTGGAAGAAACTATTTGATTGTCTGAATTTAAGAGATAATTTTTAAAGCCAAAATGTTGTAAATAAAAATGAGAATAAAAGTTCAAATAAATCAAACAATGATAAAAAATCATTTGATTTTTAAGAAAAGACTATAAACATGAATGCAATAGTTTGGACAAACTATTGCATTCATGTTTAGTCTTTTCTTATTAAACTTAGTATTCAGAAAAGCTGACTAAACACATAATTTTATACAATTATGTTGTTCCATAACTAAAAAATGCTTCTAGTGGGGCAGCAACTCACTTAGATGTTCTTTGTGAAGAAGATCAGTGTTCGTATTGTGTCCCCAGCCCTGTTTCTCAAATAATATATGTGTAGCACCTCTGCAACAGCAATAATCTTCTTTTTCCTCATGACTAAGCTGTTAATAAACAGCAAATGTACTGCCAGTCAATCAATCAAAATAGAATTACTCACTCCACACACTTCATTACATATACAGTTAACAACTAGCTTTAACAACAATCCAAATTGCATCCAATCCTATAACTTTAAAAAGTACAAAAATACTTGGGATTATGGACAATTTATTTAAAAATTCAAGTATTATGTTAACATAATACTTGAATTTTGAGGGGTTGGGTTGGTTTTGGTTGGGCTGGACTTGGTTTAGCATTAGTTTAGGTTTTGATTTAATTTGGTTTGGTTTGTTTTGTTTTTGGTTCTGTAATCAGAGAATAAAATTTAGGTTTATTGTTTTATCAACCTATAGAATAATCCAACACTGAAACTATTTCCTGTTTTCTTTCATATAAAAAATGCTACAATAATAATAATAATAACATCCAAGCCATTAATGAAGGAGGGAGAAGAATCAAACAATTTTGAGAGCAATAAATCCAAGAATGTAATAAACTGACTTAGGATAAAGTATATGTGTATATATCTTGGTCTTCTCGAAAGGTTTTTTCCAAAATAATCGATAAAGAGAAAATTGGATCAAAAAATTTCCTATGCTCCTCTAAACTATTCAATGTTTCAACTTAGGTTATAAATGCATAAGTTCAGCCATCATAATGTAATATGCAATCCCTCTGATCCATTTGGGTGTAATAAAAAATAGGAGGCATTACTTTTGGAACAAGATTTGTTCAAGGACATAAGATCAATTGAATTTATAAGTGGAACATTAACAATCTGTCACTTTCTATTCGCTGTTCCACTAAAGTTAAAATCCTATTCAAGCCATTCCATTCATTTAACCTCGATCCATAGATATTTGTTAAATATTATAAATAACAATCCATTTGTTTTAAACTCATTCCAACTCCCAATTATTTTTGTATATATGATACAATTCACTATGTTGTTGCTATACATCCTATGAGATTTTTTTTTTATGATTTCAAGTTCAAATGAACAGCAACAGCAGGAATTGAAATACATCCTACTAAAGCCTAATTGTCACAGCTGGTGAATTTTAAAAATGTAATCTGGATGTCAGAACACTTTAGAAGAATAATATACAAATTTTGAAAAAAATGGCACAGACTTCTTTGCATGAATCGAGCATCAGTTTTTGAGTGGCATAAGAGATTCAAGGAAGGTGAGATGTGTGGGAGGAGTAAGGAAGTCAGGACACCAGAGTTGATCAGCCAAATAAAAAATTTCATGGAAAAGGAAAATAAGTGCACAGTTTGATATCAGTGTAGGGAACTGAAGATGTGGAAAATTTGTGCAAAGCTTGTCCTAAGTGTGCCCAGAGAACTATATCCTTGTCACAGACTATTTGACCAAGATGGGCATCAAGACAATTCCTCACCCTTCATATAGTCCAGACCTTGCTCCCTGTGACTTTTGGTTTTCTCTGAGATCATTATGAGACAATTGAAGGGATGGAAGAGGCTGTGATGAGGGTGATTGACACAGACGAGACCTGGAGCAGGAGCACAATCCCCATTCAATGAAGCACCCGGCACCGGCGCTCGCCACTCCCCTGCAGTCTTTGTGATCGTGAGATCAGGGGGAGGTGTGGGCAAAATACGGACAGCTTGCCAAGAAAGAGGGCGCTGCGTTTCGCCATTAATGGGAAAAAGACAAAGAGAGTACACCGGAGAGAATATGCAAATAAAGTTCGCCCTAGGCTTCATAAAAATGACGTTTTTGGCGACACAGGGTAGATTACTTTTTGGCAGACCAGACTGGAGTATGCTATTTGAATTCTTGTCAACTGGATTTGTGTGTTTCTACGCGGAGAAACTGAGGAGTAATTATCATGCTATTTGAAGACGTTGCTGTCTTATAATAGCATGATAAGTACCAGAGAAGACCACAAACTGCCTAGTTTTTAATAATGGGAATGATAATTGTTTAAATACATTTTAAATACTCAATTAGAAATAAAACATATAGTAAATAATTGTGCTTCACAGGAAGCATGAATTATAAAACTATCTAAAATGAATATAGCCACACATGGAATTGAAAATATTCTTTTGAACAAGAAAGTAGTGAACATTTTTATAAAACTGAAAAATAAATTAAAATACTATTCATTGAATAAAGTAAAATTCAACCAAACACGAGGAGGGAAAATTATCAAATATTTTTCCCCAGACAACTATCAGGAACAAAAAATAGAGCATAAATTCTACCAAAATAAATAGTTTACCTAAGAAATGAATTATTAAGGACTGGGTTTAATTTCTCTGCCTGACAAAATTACAATTATTTGATGCCAAAATAACTATTTCTCTGGAATTTTTATCTTTTAGAAGTTGCTCTGTTGAAGGAGAGAGAGAGAGAGAGAGCGAGCACTCACTCACTAGTCACACAATTTAACCCATAGAGCTCTCCTCTGATGAGGATGCAGAATTTGAGCTTTCCCAAAAGGTGAATGAAATACATCTATTGGGATTTGAATTAATAGACTTTAGTTCCAAAGGGGACAAAAAAGCTATCTTGTTCTCAATTGTGAACAAGTGATAAAGTGATGTTCAATTGAACAGTGATAGAATTTTGTTTTGCAACAAATAAATAAAACAAATAATATTGAATGTTTGTTTTTGTTATATCACAAACTCTGATTGGCCAGTAGTCCCACACAGTTCACTAATTCAGTCAGCAGTCCAAAGGAGTCAAAGAAGCCAAAAAAGAGACCAAAAATATCTGGCGTCTGTCTTTTCTTCCACACTAAACAGTTTTCTTTCCTCAGATGAAAAAAAACAAAAACAAATTATTCAAAATAAAATAATACTAAAAAACAAAACAAAAAACAACATCCTCCCAAAAAAACAGGAATCCATTTTCCTTCAAAATATCAATAAGCATTTACAGACAAAAAAGTTTCGACGTGTCAAGATTCCCCAGTTGTTGTTGATTAAATTAATAATAATAATAATAATAATAATAATAATAATGAAAATAGATTTGATTGAATTAATAATGATAAAATTATAATTCAATCCAAACTTTGCTCTTGTATATTTTATTTATTGTGTGGAAATGAGTTTTGTTTCAGGTGGGATAAAATTGTAATTGTGTACCAACCACCAACCAAACAACCAACAACTTGCCTTAATTGCAACAACACATTTAACACTAACAGGTGTTAAAAACAAATGGAAACTACTACTTCCTTCCTTCCTTCCTTTCGTCTATGGTTTCGGCTTGTTGGATTACTTACACTCACCACCACCACCGCCACCACACACACCCCAGAGCACCCACACAATAATCATCTGTCGTCGTGTTCATTCCATTTAGTGCTCTCTCTCCTCTTCCGGTCTTTAAAAGATTATTATTAAAATTCCTTTTGTCACAGAAAAGGTATTCGTTACTAAAAAAATCAATAGTTGTACGTAATCACTTGGACCGACCGCTCTCCTCGCTCTGCCGCCGACCAGTACACAGGTACAGGTGTTTTAGTCGGGGTTTTTCTTGGGGGGGGGGGGTATTGTTTAAAAATTAGTAAAAAAAATAAGTGGCGTTGGTTTTACTGTGTTGATTGAGGATTCGTTTCAAATGCATGTGTGAGAGAGAGAGAGCAAGGTTCAGTTTATAGTTGAGAAAGGAAAGAAAGAAGCCCACTCTGGCTTTCAAGGCAAAACAAAAAACATGGAAAGAAAGAAAATAAACGGGTTGTTAGTAAATTTATGAAGTAACGTAAAAAATAATAAATAAACTATTTTATATCTTCTTAAAGTAATTTCTTTTACAATACGGTAATTTTCTAGTTTAGCGTTGTGACTTTGTGGACTGTGGAGTGAGTGATAGTTGAGTTTCCTAAAATAGGTCCAAATTATGGGGTAGCAGCGCACCCGCGCCACCGCCACAGCAGCAGCGCAGAGCGCCCCGCGGCGCCCCGTCCCGTGTCCGGGTGGTGCTAATTTCTCTCTCTTTAGAAATCTACCAAAAGTAAGGTAACTAATTATCTAATCAATATGAAATTTTCCCCATTAAGTAAACAATGAACTTTAATAGGGTGTAATTTAATTTTTTTTATTATCTATTTATATATATATTTTTTGGTCTACTTCCTGTTTTGAGGGATGAACATTGTAGAAAAACAAAAAATGTATTTATTGATTATGTAAAAAACACCCTTATAAAATTAGTTCATTCCTCACTTAATAATCGTTGAAAATTTCTTATTGATTAGATAATTACC
>JAYKTE010412456.1:0-10541 GCA_036873565.1 Xipholeptos notoides
CAACATTACTATACACTAAACTAGCCCTGTTGCTACTGATTTCGTTCACAGACGACACATACCCACTCTGAACAAAATTACTTTTATCTTCAATTTTTGTTCCTTTAAAAAAATAATTTTGAGAGAAATATTTTCTCTACAAGAAAAACATTTCCAATCAAAAAATTATATTTTTTGGTTCATTTGTTGTTTACACACATTTTAAAACTAAGACATTTTCCTTTGAACATTTCTTCTTCAACTTCACTTTCCAACCGTAATAAAATTTAATTCATTATTTTATAGAAACCAGCCTTCTTATCATTTTTTCTTGCTCATTTAAATGTCACATTATTTTTGTTCATTTTTTTTTATATTGTTAGTGGGCTGAGTAGTCGATATTATCCATTTTTAAATATCGTCTACTCAGTGCCGCTACAATATGACGATTCATACCTCTCTCAAGGGTATTAGTCTGAATGAGCATAGAACAGAAAAACTGGGATTTGAACTGATGTATTTTAATTCCAAAGTCCGAAGGCTAATCCAATGTTCCAAGTGGACTTAACTTCCTCACATGTTCCAATGAAAGTCTTAAAAATCCACAGTGGTTAAGTTTAAAAAATAAATGAATGAATAAATTTTTTAACATTAATGCTAATGATTCTATAAAACAAAAATATTATGCTTAAGCAAAAAACCTAGTTAAGCACAAGGCCAGTTTAATGTAGTAGATTGCTGCAGCACACGCCTCCAAAATGGCCAATTTTACCTGCCTCTGCATTCCACTTTTAGGCCACCTCAGTCACTGCACAATAAATTAAGGCAGGGAGTCTCTGAGATAAAGTGAGGGGACGAGTAGTTTTAACACCAATTGTTTAAAAATCTACAAGAATTAGGAGCATATTTAATTTTATTGGATTGAATTCGTCACTTGGTGTGTTCACATAACAATGGTTGATCAAAAGCAATTGTTTAGTAAAAATATGATGATGATGAAGATACTCTTCCAATAAATTTCATCTCAAATGTGAGAGTCACTTTCTCTATGCCAAGATGTAAGTCATTTTAGTTCTTATTTTCTATCTAATGATTTCTAAGAGTGCACACACACATTCAGGCTCAAGTAAAAATATTTTCAGCTGACCCAAGTGATACTTTCTGCTAAAAATCAGTTCAAATGTATGCTCTGAAGTGGGATGCTATAGGCTGTTGGCAGTGATGTCAAATGCAAGAATCATTGAGGGGTTTTGGGTTTCTCAACATCATATATCATTATACATTATGTGGAATAAATCAAATGATTCTTATAAAAACAGAATGTCAAAGTTATCCTAGATTTTCAAAAGATTATTGATGAAATTAAAGCAATATGTTGTTGCTACCCCCCCAATTCTTATCAACTTGAGACAAGAGAGTTGATTTGATTTTCAGAACTTCTTTAGATTGATGATAATAAGTCTTAAGATCTACTGAGTTAAGCATGATTGTGAAATATTTAGTTTTCTTTCCTTTCTTTTTGTTTTGATTTTTATTCTAAACTTTTAGATCAATGAAATGCATTTCTGTCAATATTTTGAGATAATCAGTTTAAACATTTTGTTTATGGTCCATCTCAAGTCAACAATGTAGACAAAAGATTTTTGTAAAGCTTTAACTTAAATAAATATAAACTTGAATGTCAACTCACTTGGGCTGAAGAGATGCCCGAACCATAGTCAACGATGTTATGTATGTGCATATATATATATATGTGAAAAATCAACTCTGACAGTGTATAGCAAAAATACATATTTGAAAAAAAAAAGAACATGGAAATTTACTGCGAAGATGTTGATGTGATATAAACTGATGATGGTTTTAATAAACTAAAAGTACTATAGTGACGGCTATAATAATATCCATATTCTGTTGCCTTTTTCAAATACAGTGATATCTCAAGATAAAAATGCCCCAACATTTGATTTTTTCGAGATACAATGAAAATTTTGCTAGATTTATACCTTGAGATACGACGATGAACTGGTTGGTGATTCCGTTAGAGAAACTATAATTTGTAAAAAGGCTGTTGGTATCTTTAATAACTTTAAACGGGATGCAGCTGAAGAGGTATTTCAAGGCAGTTGAGATGAGTTTAGAGCCAGTCGTGGCTGGTTTGATAATTGCTTTGAGATACGATTGAACAAGAGTAGCAATAGCTACTTTAAATCTATATTTCAAAGAAATATCATGATATACCAACCAATGGCATCTGGCCTTTTTACACATGTGAACTCTATTATGGTAAAAGAAATTAGTAGAAATATGCAATAGCTTAAAATAGTCTCCAATTTTTACAACGTACTATAGAGAAATTTCTTTCTTTTGTTTTTAATTTGTATATATCATTCTTTTATTTCTGAAACTAAAAAGATTTCAGTAAAGTGAGTTTTTTTATTGGTTTTTACTTTGGACCCTTTTGTCATTGGGTTGAAATATCTGATCTGATGGAAGCTTGATAATGGAAAATTGTCATCATATAGACCTAGATACAAATACCTATAACACCTTCTTTCGTTAATCACCAGCTAGCTTTTAAAAACGGATTATTTTATCAATTTTTTAGACTAAATTGTACATTTCTAACTCATGAGATGATAAAACTAATAATTACTGAATAAATTCATCACATAATCCATACAAGCATATATTCTTTATATATATATATATACATATATATATTTTTACTTAAGGAACATCTAAAGGACATACAATTTGATGCATTTAGCAAGCTTTCCCATACACTAGTCTGACAAATACAAATAATATTTGTGTAAGAGATGACTTGCTTTAATAGTAAAAGAAATTCTATTTAGGTTTCTTTGTTTATTGATATGTAACGTTCTTCATAGGATATTTAATGCCAGATCTTTCGTTTTAATAACAAAATATGTAAATGTGTAAGTGTGTGTGTGTGCATTGCAGAGATTCTATTCTCTAGTCAATTCCAAGTTCACATATGAAACACTAATGTACACAAAATAACTAAATAAAAAAAATACTACATTTTTGTGTCAACATAGGGGTTCGGTTTTCAATAGACTTTCTCTAATAAATTGGTTGTGAAATTTAAAATGTTACTGCTACAAATTGTCATTAGAGAGTGCTTAACTAATTCCTGGTAAAAGGAAAGGGCTGAGTGGAAGTCATTATATACTTTTTAAGTAGATATTGAAACATTACTCATTGTGGCTGAACAAGACAAAATTAAAAACAAAAATGGACACAAATCAGTCAATAAAAACAAAAATGATAAATAAATGAAATGAATAAACAAATACAAAATTAAATCAAAAACTTCTGATTTTGAGAAGTTTAAGAAAAATACATATTTTAGACCTGCTCAGAAGAAAGACGTGAAGCCATTTTATCAAGCCTGTTAGAAGTAGTTCTCTAACCATGGTTCATCTCTAGAGATGGGGAAATGCACAGAGAACTATTTTTAAATTTAATAAATACATCTCTACAATCATAATGTGTACTTTTCTTGCTCATTTTCATTTTCTCTGGCCCTCCTTGCTAGCTCAGAAGAGTACCATAACATGTATATGTGAGTGTGTGTGCGTAATATGTCATAATATGAAAAACAGTACATCACATATAAAACACAGGTCAACCTGTATGATAAATAGTATGTATTGTTCTAATGAAGAGATTTCAAGTCAGATTTAGGGACTTTGAAACTCTTCAAATTTCTTAATGGATAAGAACATATATTGAGAAACCTTCAAATTTAGAGCTAATTTATCAGAATAAGCATCTTAGACAGAGAGAGAGAGAGGGAAGAGAGGGAGAGAGAGGGGGGCTAATCAGGAATCAGGCTGAAAGGAGTCCATTATGTTTCTTAGCATCATTCAACAACTGTTGGCAGTTTTATCAGAAAGTACAGTAAGTTCTTGGTTTGATATTGAAGGCCAAACTTTGAACTTTCTTCAAATTCAGTTTGGCTAACAAAGAACAAGAAACGTTAATTAAACATAATATTGATAGATGGATGAGTATGTGGATGGATGTATGGATAGATGGACAAAGCTGCTTAAGATTGTTATTTTTCTTTACATTTTGGGGGTTAAGAACAAATTGGTTCTTCAAAACAATGGATACCAGTTCTAAAACCATTCAAGGATCAAAGAAAGAAATCATCTTGGAAAGAATTAAATCATAATTATTGTTAAATAGTTTTATTATTTTTTTAAGTTGAGGCTTAGAAAAAGAATGAAAGCAAAATGCTCTTCTGTTGGGAGTGGAACAAACGCACACACAGAATAATTGCCAATCAGAGGGGTTTTTTTTTGCCTTTTTCTTTTTTCAGCTATGTTTTCCAAAGGAAGGAAAAAGGACTTCCTTTTTTCTATTTATAACAGATTGAAAAAAGTAGTATTTTAAATACTTAATTCATAATTCATGTTTGATTTAAATTTTCTGCAACAAATATCCTTTTTTGTTTGTTTTTTAATATTTTTATTGTTATTTTGATGATAAAGAAAAGGTTGACATTTTTTTCTTGAAAATACGACAATGAATTCATTTTGGGGCGCAAAAGTTTTAAAAGGAGAAAACGGGTTGGGTCGGAAATCAGTTCAGGGCAATTCAGTCAGTTTGTCTATCTATCCCTCCAGTTAACATAGGTGGGGAGTGTGGTGGTGGTGAATGAACTGTTCATACAACTTTTGTGACGGTGTCAGCAATAATGTCACACACTGCATCCACCCACCCACAACACTGTCATCCAGAAAATATGGGCATCATTTTTCATATTAAAAAAATCCATTGTCATTTCATTTGTTTCTGTTGTTGGGTCATTGCAACTTTGGGTTGAATGTTTGTCTGTTCCAATACTCAAATAATAACCACAATCTCTCTCTCTCTCTCTCTCTTCAATAGGAAACATTTTAATTATTTTTTTTTTTTTGGCTAAAGTAAGTCCACCCCAACCCTACCAAACAGGCAGGACCGACCATTTTTCAGCCGTCCGATCGTGGCTAAAAACGTGAACTTGAGTCAATTGAAAAGAGAGAAACAAATTATTTTATTTTAAAAAATAACAATCTAGGTTTTTAATCGAATTATTGTGACCTTTTAAGCTGTTTTTGCTTAACAAATCCAATAATCACCGCCAACCAAACCAGACACTTAAAAGACCAAGCAAGACCTGAAGTCCAGGTCAGCCAGCCAGCAGCAGGTCTTGGTACCACCAGAAAAAGAAAGAAAGCAAAACACCTTTTGTTGATTTTAGCTTTTAAGAAAAATAATCAATAAAACAAACAACAACAACCTTGTTCAAGTCGTTGGTTGTATAATTTAACTTTATTATTATTATTATTATTATTATTATTTTGTTTTAAGATTTTTTATGTTGACTTTTAGCCCCAAAGTTCTTTGAACAATTAAATTTTGTTAAATATAAATATAGACCTGAAATGAAAAGAGAAAGAAAGAGAAGAATTTGTTTCCAGTTGACATGAAATCAATCGGAAAAGAAATCGATTTTGAATTAAAAGTTGTTATTATTGTTCTGTGGGGGGGAGGCGTGATATGACCAACCAAGGGTGAAAAAACTAGCTTTTTGTGCTTTAAGGGCTTTTTTTTTATCAATCTGATGTTTTGTTGTCGCCCATCCAGAAACTCTTGATTATTAAAGCTTAAATTCAATAAACTAAAAACCATAAATTTACAAAAGAAATCAAGAGATTTTAAAATGACAAAATTTCACATAAATTCATTGAAGGATTTAATTTTTTCCCCTTTCTTTTCGTCGTTTTATAGAAAGAGGGAGAGAAAAATTTGATTCTAAAAGAATTTCATTTAAGTTAGTTTTTACATCAGAATGGTGATGATGATTCATTATTTGTTCAAAAGAACTGAAATGAAATAATTTTTCCGATCTTTAAAGTGACAAATAGAAAAAAAAACAAATTATAATTCAAATGATATTTTTCTATTTTTAAGAAACAAATAAAAAAATTAAATCATTCTACTAAACAAAAAATAAAATGTCTAAAACTTTTTCAAATTTTTTAATAAGTCTTAAAAATAAAATTGAAAATTACATTTTTTTTTACATGGACAAGAAAGAAAAGAAATAAATTAACAAAAAGTTTAAATTCGAAAAATAAAATTAAAAGCATACCAAAACATAAAAGAAAAAGTAAACAATCAATGAAAAACCAATTAAATATAGATTTTATGGTTTTATTTTGAGACTAATTTTTTTTTTCTAAATGTTTTTATCAATTTAAAACATTTTATGTTATATTTAAAATAATAATAATAATAATAATGGCGAGTAAATGAAAAAAATGTAAGAAACGAGGAAACGGGATTAAAAGTGCATCAAAATGTTCATTTCTATTCTTGTTCTTATTACTTTTACTCTCGCTATTCTTCTTAATATTATTATTGCTATTCCTACTCTTATTCTTGTTATTCTTATTCTAGTCATGTGATCATCTTGTCGTAATCAGGACTGAATACAAATCGTGCGGGAAATAAAGAAACATTTTTTTCTATTTTTATAGAAAATTGAAAAAAAAAAGATAACCATTTAAATAATTAATACGCTTTTTCGTGTTTTAGAATTAAAAGGAAAATTATTTTTAATTGTCTGTTTTTATAGCTTTACATTTTTTCGTGAATTTTTGTTATGGTTATTTATTTTGAAATTTAGTGAATTTATTTCATTAAAAAAAACTTTTTGGAGAACAATAAATAAATAAATCAAATAAGAAATATAACGAAGAAAAAAATTAAAGAAATGTTCTCTACCCTGAAATTAAAAAAATTTTTTCATTATATTTACCGAAAAGTTATTTTTATATATATTTATAATAGAAAAAACTAATCAAGCCAGGCTAATTTTTTCTTAAGTACTAAAAAATCATTAATTTTTCAAATATTTATTTTCAACCGAAATGCACGAAAAAATATAATTGGCAATTAAATGAGTATTTCAATTTTTATTTCAATGCAATTAATTTTCAGAAACTCTTTTTTATATTTACAAAAAAGTTTTTTTTTTTAATGAAAAAGCTATTTTTCTTCATTAAATAAATAATTTTCGATCATATTTTGATGAAATATTTTCTTTAGCAATAAATTTTTTATTAACAAAAATGTTTTTTTCTCCACAGGTTGATTTAAAAAACAAAATGTTTAAAATCAATTTAAATTCAAAGTCATTGATTTAAATATTTGATTATTCTTTATGTATTTTGACTTGTAATTAATCATCTTAATTAAAATTCAACAAATATTTACTTACAGGTGTGTTCTCTTTTTTTTAACTTCAAAATATAAGGTTGTTTATTTTAGAACTTTTCGTCACATTCAGTTGAATAAACATTAAAAATCAAAATCTTTTGAATATCTTATCGTGGAAAATAATTAAACAAAACGTTCATCTAATTGTTAAATAATTAAATAAATATCACAAACACAACAGAAGTAGTTTTGGGTTTTAATTGGAAATGAAAGAAAAAAAAAGGAATCCTTATTCAAAGACATTTTTATTATTGGATTTTAAATTAATAAAACGTTTACTTTTTAATTTACCTACGAATTACTTATTTTTATTCATTTAAATACAAAACTTAATTTTTACTTAGTTATTTGTTTTCATTTTAAATAATTATTTAAAATCAAACGAATTTATTTAATTGAGAATTAAAATGAATTTCTGGGACATTTTTTATCAATTTAAATTTCGGGGACCTTAATTATTCATTGCAAACTTCTTTTCTTAATTCTAGTTTTCTTGTAATTTATTTTAGTGAAAAAATATCTAAATACAAAATTCATTCATTAAAAAACTTTCTTCGTTAAGGAAGACAACAAATTTATTTTTTCTTTGTGGGTTATTTTTAAGTCATTAAAAACCATTTTTACTTCATTGTACATTTTTTTTAAAGATGGGAAAAAATCAAGAAATATTTAACTAGAATTAGTTCTTTTTTTTAACACTAAAAATAAACTTTTTAAAATAAAAATTTACCATTTTTTGAAAATAAAAAAATAAATTTTTTTTTTTTTAAGGGGGGATTTTTTGCCGTGAAATAAAAAAGATAAATCTTACAGAAAAAAATTAAATTAAAAAAACTAAAAAAAATATTTGATGATTTTTAGACGAAATCAAATCCATTTTTTCGGTGGGGGGGGATTTGGGAATTCTAAAAAAATAAGAGGAAAATTGTTGTCAAAAATGAAGAGAAAAATTAAAATAGAAAATTAATGATAATAAACAAAATTTAAAATCCTTTTATCTAACCTGCTCAACACAGTGGCGTCCATGAACTTAACCTACTTTTGTACGCATGCGCACTTGTGTCGATGGGTGCGCCGTCGACGCCGTCAGCCTCACCGACACTTACTCACTCTCCGTCTCTCTCCCTCTTGTTCACTCCCTCTTTCATTTACTTACCTACTTACTCACTCACTTAATTCTTAACTCACTTATTAACTCACCACTCCCTTATTTGCTCATCTATCTAGCAACTCACTCACTTATTCCCTTACTCACTCACACGCTCGGTTACTCACTCACTTGCTTACTCTATTACTAACTTACTCGCTGATTTCGTTAATAACTCACTCCCTTAATTCCTACTCACTAATTCACTAACTTTCTCTTCGTCTGACTCTCTCATTCTCCCTCTCTGTCTCCATACACCATCGCCCTTGTTATACCACCTCCGTCTACGAGGCCATCGCCCTGATGCTTTGCTTGCGTACAAGAAACCTCTTCGATATCAACCCAGCCAGCATTTACGAATGACAATTGAACTTTGGAGTTACAGAAGCCCCTAATGAGTTATAATCTTAACATTCATCTTTCATTTTTAATATTAATACAATGCAACAAAAAATAAATTTACTATAAAAAAAAAATTAATTTATTAGTTTTTATGTAATAATAAATGTAATATATTAATATATATATATTTTTTATTAGCACTGGAAAATATTTTCCCACAAATAAATTAATTTCAAGTTCAAGTATTTCCTAGAAAACAAAAGATCCAGCATTAAATACCCCACAGGGAACTTTATATATCAATAAACAACATTATGAATAAACAACAATAAAAACTAATTACAATTTCTTCAAGTATTATGAAAATTTATACTGGCTGCATAAATATTTTTTGTGTTTCTGTAACTTGTTATAAGGCTATTGTGCGTTCCGAAAGTAAAAATTATGTGCTGTTATAACCTTCCGTAAGTAATAAAATCTAATGGTTGAGAATCTATGCTTATAGTTACCTTCATAGTTACCCTATCTCACCACCGTCGCCACGTTCTTTAAAAAAGGCCACCTCGCCGACTTAGCCTTCGCCCTCATAATTACAAAATACGCGCTCGTGCATAACATGATTAATACTCACATACGCTCCTACATACACATACTTAATAATAATAACTATTAATTTAATATAATTAGCAATATTAAATCCTATTGCTATTAGATTATATTCACTATTACTATTTTCCTTATCTGAAATGAAATATTCATCATTTGAGAATATAATTATTTATGAAACCATGACTGATACGAGAAAAATAGTGAAAAAATAATTAATGAATCTTCCTTCTTCACTTATTTGTTTTTACGAAACTATGCTTTAAGGATCCAGCATTTTTCCTCGTCGTAATTAAAGCCTTAATTAATTAAAATTTAGATTTGCAATCATTGAAAAAATATATTTAATAAAATTTTATCTCTTTAAATGATTTTGCATTAAAAGATTTAAATTCTTTTTTTTTCATCTTCTTTTTTTTCTGGCTTATAAATTTTACCAAGCCTCATATTACAAAAATTCTTTTTAATACTTAAAAAAAAATTAAATGAATCATTTTTATTTTAAAGAAAAATTATAATCATTTTATTTTCTCCGTTAAATGCTAATTAAATTTTTAAATTTTTTACTCTTGTTCTCAATTTTTAAAAATTGACCGAATATGTATTTTTCCTTTTTAATTTTTTTTTTACCAACTCTCAAAAATTTGGAAGCTTCCAACAACATCGTGAACAAAATCTGTGGAGAAAAATATAAATAAATTGGTCCTTGAATTTTACTTTTGTATATTTCTTTTTATTTTTGAAAGTTGCGTAAAATGTAATAATCATTTATTCAAAGTTACCTCCCTTTCTCAGCACTTTTAAACCAAGAAAAAAAAAAAAGTAATTATGCATATGACATACGCGTTTTTGGGTTGATTATAAATGGATTGGAAATGCACATTTCGTTTCACCAAGGGCAAATAACCGGCAACTGAATTAACCAAAAGACGAAAGTATATACATTTTTTAAACTATAGAAGGGAGTATTTAAGAAAGTCTAGGACTAAGTTCCATGAAAATCAATATTTTGAGGGCTTTTTAAAGACTATCAGAAATGCATACGGTCATTAAGAATAAAGAATAATAAAAAGGCAAAACAAAAAGCTGTAATTTTTTATTAATATAAAAATAAAGAATGAATAAAAAAAAAAGCAATACAAAAAGCTGTCATTTTTATTAACATAAA
>JAYKTE010412567.1:0-10541 GCA_036873565.1 Xipholeptos notoides
AATAATGTGACGTATTTCTGCTTTTGTTTCTGACTAATTTATTTCGTTTGGAGATGAGACAAGCTGATGAATTCATGTAAAGCCACCTGCAAACCCCAGTGATCATAATAATGGCTTTCAACGATTATAATCCCACCGCGGTAGAGTTGCGTATCTTGTTGGCAGTTGACTTTTTGCTCATTTGATTGTGTGACAGTTTGTAATGGGCAAATCCAGGCGGCGGCGGGGGGTCGTCATGACACTCAGGTGTCTTTTCGTCGTTCTGTTTATCTTCTTTTTTGTGTCACAGTGTCTATCCCTCTCTTTCATAGTCTGGCTTCCCGGACGTCTGTTTGTCTCTTCACAATCAGGCTTGGTATCAACCCAATAATAAATTGATGTCGGGTCTTGACACCTATTTGTCCTCGTCATAGAAAGGTATTCCAAGCTCAAGCGTTCGGATTATTTTTTTTATCATTGCTCATAATCAAATGACTCTTTAATGAATTAAAAGGAACAGTTAGGAGAAAATTGAAAAGGATCTTTGAAAAGAAATGAAATTATCTAAAAATTGGCTTACGAATCACATAGCTCCGGCAAAGTTAACAGTTAAAAAAAAAAAAAAACATATGCGAATTTCGGCATAAAACATCTTATAAGTTTTTTCTGTATAAAATATTTTGGTATTTGTTTAAAATATCTTTAAGATACTTCTGTATAAGAAGCGTGTATAAAATATCTTTAAAAAATACTATCGGTATCGAAGCAACCCCTTTGCTCGGGGGTTGGTCCCATCCCCCTTTTATGACCATTTTGATATGTGTTTTTTGTCATTCCAAGTTTTTTCTTTCTGTAATTCTACTGTAATTTTTGAAAGTTGAAAATTATTTCAGTAAACTGCAGTTTATTGACACCTCAATGATCAACGTAGCTAACGCACAGAAGACGCCATGGGCCCGTAACTATCCATCTATTTTTCCGGCTCAAAACCGAGTCAAATTTGTTCCACAAATTCGAATACCAATATATAAAATTTTAAGTCTCTAGTCTAAAAATTAGCAAAGTAGTTTGATAGAAACCGTTCCCCAGACAGACAAGGTAACCTTTATTTATATATAAGCTTTCCTCATAAATTATCCACATAAAATTAATAGTTTTTCTGCAAGTAATTTTCTCTATAAAATATTTAGCTATGTACATTTAAAAATCTAAACAAGAATCTGTTGGGTATTTTTCAGTTGAAGAAAGAACAATATGGCGAAAACCGATTTCTTGAACAAGAACTAAAAACTGGAACGAGGAAGTTTAACCAAAGAATGTAAGTAAATGGAAAAGTCTTCTGATTTAAAAAAAAAAAAAAGGTGTTTTTATTTAGATAGACAAATAAATAGTTGGAAAAACGAAGCGACCAGTTAGCAATTGTTCTTTGATTCACAAATTCCTTATCTGTCTAGTTCTTGGATATATTTTTTTCCAATTGAAAACCTGATTTCAAAATTTCGAAAACGTGTAAAAAAAATCGTTGGATGGACTGAAGAATCAACGAAATGGCCGATTAGTAGACAAAGCGTTCTATTTATGCGTAACATTAAGTTATTATTGGCAAGATGGCCATTAATCTTGCAAATACATTTTTTCTCTTACACACACTGATGTACAAAGAAATAGAGAGAAAAACTGTGATCTTGATAATTACATGTCTTTCTCTCCCTCTATTTATATCTTTACCTTCTCTCTCTCACTCAATTTCTATCTTTACCTCCCCTCTCTCTCTCTATTTCTATCTAACTCTCCCTCACTCTCCCTCTGTGTGCGTGTGAGAGAGAGAGAGAGAGAGAGAAAGAGAGAGAGAGAGAAAGAGAGAGAAAAATAGATCTTATTCCCACACATACACATTGAGAGAGATAGATATATAGATAGATAGAGAGAGAGAGGGAGACAGACAGACAGACGGACATGCAGTCAGACAGAAAGAGAAACTGTGATCTTATTAATTGTATTTTTTTCATCCCAGATGTTAACTTTCACTAGATAGAAGATTTGGTTATAAGCTCAATTTTTTTGTCATTTGTAAGTCTCAAGTAATTTAGAAACGGTAAAAAAAAAGAAGAAACCTGTTATTGTTTTCGTTTTGTTTCTTGTTTGAAATTTGAGAAAACTGAAGCAAATTTGACGTATTTTTCTTTTTAACAAAAGGACGAACAACTCGGAAAAATGTAGAAACTTTAAATTGAAATACAGCTGCAAAGCTTTTAACGTGTTATTGAAAAGGAAAGAAGAAAAGAAAGAAAAGGAGAAATAGCCTTTTTTTTCTGAAATATTGTTTCAATTATATTTTTTAACTTTTAAAGCATAATTTAACATTCCCAATCTAGAAAGAGAAATAAATTGAAGAGGAAGGATAATTGGACAATTTGTTCATTCTAGAACAGACGGTAAGACTCGGTATTGCCTGTGGCATATCCTTTCAAAACTATCAGATTATCCCAATTAGAATTCTGCTTGTTCCTGCGTTCGCCCGACCATTACGCTTTTGATAGGAGAAATTCAGGGATTAGACATGGAAGGCAGAACATTTATTGCTCTAACCGTCATAAAATTTTGCCCCAACGTCTGTCCTGCGCTTGACAAGAAATGAGCATTTTATACTCAAGCGGTGTAACAATATTTGAAAACAGGTAGTGGCAAAAGGGTAGCCAAGCTCGGCACGGAGGGAGACAAGTAATAATTCTTTGATTATTTAGCTAACAAAGCCAAACTACGGTCAAGTCACGTTTGAGACACCGGTTCCCGTCAAATCACCGAAGTTAAGCAATGTCGAACCTGGTCAGTACTTAGATGGGTGACCATTTATGAATACCATGTACCGTATCTTGTGCCGGGACGTGGAAATATTCAGGTTATTTTCGGTGTGGGCGGGGTTTAAACCACTAGGTAGATGCACCCTTAGTCTTTAGTAAAACAAGCATCTAGAAAAAGGAAAACTGAGATAAAACCTAAAGGTCTGTTGTTCATATAGTCCGTGGCATGCTTTGCACTGACTCTGTGTTCCAAGAAGTGTTGATGGTGCCACTCAAGTCTTCACCACTATAAACAAATCTCTGAGTAAGCCATGTGACGACCATGCATAGTTTGATGACACTCATACGTCGAAAACGATGGGGGCAGTCATATCAGACTTTGGTTTAATTAACGAAGGGACAAGCAGAATTATAATAGCGATTATTTTGTTCAATCGAATCAGTTTAATATTGACAAAAAAAATGAGCAGAGATATTATAGTATTCACAACGAGTTATACTGTTAGAAAATTCACAGTATGATATTATTTTTAATTTTTTATACATTTTGTGTTAATGCAGCTATAGAGTTTTAATTTCTTGTGAAATGTACTTTTGCATTATATAACACTGTATAACGATCATATTGTTTTATTTATGCCATAAAACAATATGACCCATTTAAAAAGAAAATGCCATTAATGAAAACTAAATATACGTGTTATCTGCAAGGGTTCCGAGAAGAAAGTATTGTTCTTAGTCCAGAGGTGTGAAAAGCGATTGGAAAAAGAGGTAACAGATCTCGGCAGGTATAAAGAAAATTGGAGGTGTATGTATATATATATTTTAAATCTATATAAAAAATGGCAAACCTTGTTTAAGTAAACTTTCTAAAGAACGAAGCAGATTATGGAAACTTTTGAAAATATATGAAAATGGTGTATGCCGACATATCTTCAACAAATGTCCACGTTGCACCAAAATGGTTGTTAAGATTAGGACTGGAGATCTTCCACTGGTTCTAATTTGGTACTTCACTTGCCAGGTTTGGTTTGTTGTTTGTAGAACGAAGATTCCAATTCATAAATGCAGTACCAATTCAATATGTTAATTAATTTAAATGGTTTGTTGTTGCAAATAAAATATCCAGAAAGAAATTGAGAAAAATATACTTTTAGTTAAAATCACCAAAAGCTATTCACGGGTATTTTTTCTAATTATATTATTTTGAATTTAAAGGAAATCTTGCAATTTCAATCATGTTGATTAAAAATAGTGAAATATTTCGATTAGCTATTGACTCTCTTATTTACTCAACCTTTATTTATATCTAAAACCAAAAGAAATCTTGTTAACCAAGCGAGTGTCGACAATGTACCTACCATCTTTAAACAAATCTTCTGTTTTCCCTTTCCTCACCGTTGAGTTATCATCTCTGAAATAATGCCTTCCAAGCTAGGTGTAGCTGTGCTGCGTCAATTCTATTATTAGGATTCATTGGAATCGCCACCGTTCTTATCTTTTAATAGATACAGAAATGAAATCAATTATTTTTACTCTGTTGAATAACCATAGTTATTCGAAATATCTCGTTATCTTTAATAAACATCAATATAAATTTGAATCACAAGTACTCTTATTTTTTAATACATTCATCAATTGAATCAATTCTTTCTAACAGGTTGGCAAATAAATAAGTGGATCAATACCTATTTGAAATATTTCGCAATTTTTAAAAAATATGATTACTATTATTTATTGGAATCGAAAGTGTTCTTATCTTTTATTACACATCTCAATTGAATCAGGTCTTTCTAAGCACATTGTTTTTAATTTATTTGTTCGTGTTTTCCCCCATTCCCATCCATTTTACTTGTCTAAAACTGCAACGAATGAAACAAGTAAATAGATTGCCTGCATAGAAATATTTAATTTTAAGGCCTTTGAAGTATGAGGTATGGAACACAATTAATCTTGGGAAACTTTGATCATCATTTTTCCTTTAGGACATTTGTATAATAAAATTAGTCAAAATCAGATAGGGGGGATACTACATTTTACTAACCCCCACACTATCTGACTATCCTAAAATAGAATAAATATGTATGTATGTATGAGTATTTATGAGTGCATAAACACACATACACACACACACATATATATATATATATATATATTTGAATATGTGTACGTGCGTGCCCGCATGTGTGTAATATAGCAGTTGTCCCTCTGACTAATGTTCTGTCATAAATTTTCTCTCTATGTCTATATATATATAAAATATTTCTAATCAGAGCATTTGAAATCATTGGCAGAGTGTGTTTGTTTGTGTTTTACTGCATATCAACGATTTTAGGTCATTTAATGCCGAGACCAATTATTTTTGGTAAGAGTTACCTTTTATCCACACTTAGTTCCCTGAATAACACAATATGTACTATTTAACACATAGCTGGAGGGAATAAGGGGATTCATACCTTTCCCAGAGGTATTAGTTAGAATATGAACGTAAACGGAACGACTGAGATTCGAAATCGCGTACTACGATTCAGAAGTCTGACTGCCTATCCACTTGCCTACCCAAATAGACTTCCCCGGCGGAGTACGTATGCCAAAGGTCTGTTTTAGTAGCCAAAAGGTTTCTCGTGCTAGACAGCAATCACAAAAAAGATTGGGGAGAACACACACAAGAGCCGAATCTGTCTCAAGGAAGTATAGTATATTGTATCTGTGAGGTTCGCAAAGCTGGTTTGGGACAGTGGAGTCACATGCTGAATGCAAAGTCTGCCCCAGACATTACAATCTGCTGGCTTGTTTCAAAAGCCCTACACGTGTTAAGTATCTGTAACTAAGAGCTTTGCGAATATTGACAATACATAATCATAAACCTATAATTATTTCAATATTCCGAGAAGCTGAGCCGTTATGAGACTTTATCATCTATAAATATTTACTATCCAAATACAGGTTAAAACTTTGTATGAGTAACCTGACGAAAAATGAAAAACATAATTTACCTTACGTTTTTCTTCTGGTTTAATATTTCGTCTTTCTACGAAAATATGTTGTATATTCCTTTAATACTCTACAACATAACAGAATAACAAACTCGTTGTTATTAGTAAAAATGAAGTGGTATATGTTGACAGAATTTCGTTATTGAGGCAAGTCTTGTTAAAGAGGACCTTGATTCTCTCTGTTTTTTCTTGTTTTCTAACAAGATACTTTGTTGAGGGGTCTAAAGTTCGCCCGAACGTTTTCGGTCTTCCTAGGCTATCTTCAGTGTGGTGGTGTTCCATTTCTGAAAAGGAGAATCAAGGTCCTCTTTAACAAGACTTGATTCACACTTATATATATATATCATCCTATCTGTCTCGTAATTAATCTATATTTATTGCATCTATGTACCATATGATTGCTCTCTCTCTCTCTCTCTCTCCCCTCCTATATTTTTATTGATGTGTGGCTGTAGGGGTTATCACGGCTAACATCTATCATTCTCTTTTCGTCAAATTCCTTTCTATCTATCTATCTATCTATCTATCTATCTATCTATCTATCTATCTATCTATCTATCTATCTCTAACTCCAATATCACTAATGGACAAGCGATACATCGCAACTTTTCGTTATATTCATTTTCCAGTTTTTGATTAAAAATATAATCTGTTAAATTGATTGCGTTCAGTCAAAAGTAATAATTGAAGAAACAGCTATTTGCCTGGAGCCAGGTTAATTATAGAAATAGAATTTGTTCGTGTGTGCAAATAACTCCAGTATCTTTAGCAAATCATTGTGGCAGATATTTTTAAAATATATGACAAGGTCTTAAACCAAGCATACAGCCATAATAATGCAAAATAAAGTTTGATCCACTGATTTAATAAAATACTAGCTCTGAATTCATGACTTCAAATAATTTTACAGCGATAACTCAAGAAGGTAACTGATAGAGATTTCACTCTGGACAAAAGCCCTGTAACAAATGTCACAAAAAGGGCCTCACTAATAAAAAAATATAATACGTAACTTACTATTCATTTATACAATTTTTTTACGCTGTATTCTCTTTTCTTACACCGTAAGTTCAAATCCCAGTAAAAAAAACTAATTTCATTAACTTTTAGCTGTATTACGCAGATGAGGTTCGTTAACTCAGGAGGGTAACTCATCTGGGTGAAGGATAACACTGATTACAAAAGCCCAGGTATATAATGAGCACATAAAATGGCCTTGTTCCTAACTTGGGTTCGTGCTCGACTAAGTAAATATTTCGTTTTCTTACATCTCTATTTAAAGCATCTAAACACATTAATAACAATTGATATGACACAGATACATGACAAATACCCCAAATTCCTGCTAAATCTTTCCATAGAAGCACACATTGTACACCCAACCATAGAGAAGGAACACAAACTTTTCACATCTAAAATCTTATAAATCCTTGTTTGTGAAAAATAGAATTTTATAAAAGTCAGTTAATCTGAAACTTATCTTAGGTCACAAAATTTAGTGGTAACAAACAAAATACGTAAATGCATCTCACATGAACCTAATTTTGTAGTTCGCTTAGTTTTATTAAACTACATTACAGTACAAGACGAATGTCCAGGATTATGTTATTTGGGGGTTCAGTAATAACAACTTCGATTTTCATTTATAAATTTTAGTTGAGTAGCTAACTAATTGAATTTAACAATAAGGGTTAATGAAGATCTATAGCGAGTTGTCCGCTCCTAGATTACAGTGTTATAAAAATCCTCTAAATATGTTAAAAGATCAATTATTTTTTTAAGATTCAATTATTTTGGAGAAACTTTAAACCTTCTATTTAAAGAAATCGATATATTTCTAATTAAAATTTTGAAAGCATTGGTGGTGCTGGTTGGGGAACTGTTTCGTTTAAAATTACACCGAACGATCGACCGTAAATTTCTCTATTCGCTTGGCTTCTATTTTATACAAGGAAATTAGCTGTCAAAATTTGTGGATGAGAAAATTTAAGTATATAAATATAGAAGATTATATACATTACTGAGTGTTGTTTTTATAACCACAGACTCTTATTTTTTTTATCAAAGAGTTAATATAATATTTATTAGTTATCTTGTTAGATTGACTGATTGTTTAGTTTAGCTCTATTTCAATCTTGACTATTTAATTCCAAGAAAGAGTATAATGTCTGTAGTATATGTTATACATATTGTCATATATAATACTTAATAAAAGTATGTGCGTGAGATTTTTTACTCACGATCTGTTTAGAAACAATTGAAGTGAAATTTGTCAGACATATCTATGTCTATCTGACAAGATATTTCTTTGATCTTGGACAATCAGTTTTGCCAAGTGAAGTACCAAATAAAAGCAGATAACCTCTGCAAAGGTCTGATTATTATATTTCTCTGTGTTTGCTTTGGAAATGTTTTAAATGTTTTTAAAAACAAGTGATGTAGATTTATTACTTGATGTAGATTTATTACTTGAAACCATTGAAATTATGTACAGTACTTAATTTTCATGGCTAAGAACGCTAAGTTTGTTCCCAATTTTCTATGCTTTTTCAATTGTTTGAATTAAAGATTATTGTGTACAACTATTTTTCGGACTGCTATCCTCATCTTTGTTATATTGCTGTCTTCAAAACGTTTCGGCCGATGAACCCTTCGGTCCTCTTCAGGTGATCGAACTTGGGAACCTTTTTGCCATTGGCCAAAACTTTAAGACAGCAAAAACAAAAATGAGGACAGCAGTCCGAAAAATAGTTGTATAAATTATCAAGACTCACCCCAGAAATTGCCAGATGGGGAGATTTAATCCCAATTCAAGGATTATACAATTCTCTGAGAAATTTATAACTTGAGAAATTGAGTAGAATTAGTGGTTTTTATACCATCAGTTTAGATTTCGTTAAAATCAAAAGAATTTGAATTTTTAGCTTGTCATTATGGGACAATGGTCCCCTGACGCCATTTTTAAAAATAAAAGTGGATATCTCGGATCATGTACTTTCAGAATAAACATAGTTATGTAGGTTTATCTCCAAAGCCTTATTAGGAGTTCGATAACAAGAGAAATTATGGTAGTTGTACTTTTTTTCTTGGGAGTTTTAATTATTTTCTTGCGTTTTCAGGTGAAAACAACCTCGTATATCTGTTTGGGGATGCTTAGAAGTTCGGGAATATTTGTATGAGCTTTTCTGGGAAATTTCACGCAAGAACCCACATTTAGCTTTTATGTAGCTTGTAGCATCTATATACATATACATATTTATCTATGTGTGTAGTGTGTGGAAATACAATCATATAAACAGAGTAGGCAGAGAAATAAACTCCATGAAAGAGAGGAAAATGCTGGTTTAGTCATAATCTAGTATGTGACTTTCTTTTTCATTAACTCAACTAATGTATTTACCATCAATCACAGCGGGGTGTAAGAATAATTAAAATATACTGCATGAGGATAATAAAGATGATGATGATGGTAGTGGTTAAGAATTATGGTAGTGGAGATTCTCTTCTCTTTCAATGTTCGTCTTTTACCGTCCCCTCTCGGCGTATCCTTGCAATTCCTACAAGTCGACATTGGCGCCCTCTTGATATTTAACAGAAGACAACCTAATGGCACCCCGCCATTTTCCATTCAGTGTCATGCTAAACATTTCTTTTCATCCCAACCCCGGTCCTGCTTTATTTATCTTTTTCTTTTTTAAATTGTATACAATCTAGCGGAACAGATACCGATAATTTCAGGTGGCTTGGAGGTGGGGGACTGGCCTTGTGAGAAACTTACAAGAAAACTACAATGACTACAACGATAAATGGATTGTGTTTTTACAGATCATTGCAAACCAGAATGGGAACCACAATTCATTATATTTGATAAAGAATCCAGTAGAACAAACTAGTGGTTCAAGACTCCTATGAAAAATTCCTTGTTTCTAAAATACTATACATGAAAATCTAAACAAAAACACCAAATTACTTTGTAAGCCAGGTGTAAAATACATCGAATTATTCCAAAAGATTAAAGTAGGATTTTTAAAATAAATCATGACAAGCTTTGATGAAAGGACTAAGTTTGATTTGTTAAATTTATATCCAGTTCATGACGAATACAGTTTTTTTTAAAGACGATAAATATTCTTGTCAACTTTTAAATTTTAGGTAATGATTTTTCTTACTTGAATCTCATCAAGATAGAGAATTTAAGAGAAAGGGAACATTTAGTTCTTAATATGAAATAAATATTGGCATGAATCAAGGAAAGAAAATATAAGGAGACAAATATTCATATTTTGTGGTATAACATCATTATAATTCTTTTTTTTCCTTTTTTTATTTGGATTCGAACAGAAAATAAGAATGTTCAAAAATGAAAAGATCTTCGTGAGATCACAAAAGCAAATAATTCCAAAGAAAAAAGGAAGTCTGTTCATAGTAATCTGCGAATGATAATTGATATATCACTAGTTTGCAGGATTATAAACTGTGTCCATCGCTTTATTGCAGATTACAAAAAAGTCAATGTTTCAGTAAATATAAGTTATAAAAAGCTGAAAATTACACCATCAAAGGACTGTATTAAGGTCTGATAAATCCTAAAATTTCATCAAAATTCATGTTATATATAAAAGGTTATGTTATTTTTTTAATATTCAAGGAATTTTCACTGTCCAAGTATTCTAAGATAATGTTTTAGATCAATAAAACAATACCAAAGCATCATAAATTTATTTTTAACACATTTTCTGGGGAAAATTAACAAAAACAAAGGCAC